>CAUYLG010043645.1:0-102060 GCA_963573385.1 Cacajao melanocephalus
TATTTACAGAACTCTCCACCCCAAATCCACAAAACATACATTTTTCTCAGTATCACATTATACCTATTTTAAAAGTGACCACATAATTGGAAGTAAATCACTCCTCAGCAATTGCATAGCATTTCACAGGTTGAAATAAAATACTGGTTGGCTGCTTGTTATTTTCATCCCTTACTCCTTCCTGTCTCCATTGTTAAGCACAATTATTGGCATAAAAGGTTTTTAATACCCATTTTTAGACTGCATTCTAGCCTGGGCAATAGAACAAGAATCCCGTTCTCTCTCCCTCTTTCTCCTCCTCTTTCTTTCTCTCTTACATTCTTTTTTTTTCTTTCACTCTTTCTTTCTTCTTTCAAAAAAAATAAAAAATAAAATTAAAAAATAAATAAATAAATAAATAAATAAGAAAAAAAAAAAGAACCTTAAGAGGTCATTGCTCAAGGAAATAAATACTGGTCACAAAAGCATCAATCCACCAGTTCAAAGTCAAGTACAGCATCTTAGTGATTAAGAGCATTACCTCTTACCTCTTGAGTCGGGCTTCCTGGGTTCAAATCCTGTCTCTACCATTTATTCACTTTCATGGGTACATTAAGCCTTTTCTCTCAAACGGGGAAGCGGGATGTTAAAAACATCTAACTACCTAAAAGACTTGTTAAATTAAGCAAAATAATGCATGTAAAGCCCCAACATAGTACCAGGCAAATAACTGTTCAATAAATGTTAGCTATTATTAAATAGGCATTTAGAACATGCAAGTTGGTCCCTCTCTAGATTTATGGTATTAAGGTTTTTGTTTTTTGACAGGGAGTCTTGCTGTGTTGTCCACGCTGGAGTGCAGTGGCAGGATTTCAGCTCACTGCAATCTCTACCTCCTGGGTTCAAGCAATTCTCCTGCCTCAGCCTGACAAGTACGGGGACTACGGTACATGCCACTATGCCGTTATTTTTGTGGTTTTTGTTTGTTTGTTTGTTTGTTTGTTTTGGTAGACATGGGGTCTCGCCATGCTAGCTAGGCTGATCTCGAACTCCTGACTTCAAGTGCTCCTGGCTTTCCAAGTTTTAACTCATCAGTTTTTCAGACATTGTTTAGATTTTTGCAAAAAGTTTTCATTGAAAATATACTAAAATAAATTTGATTTAAATAATTTTTACTTAGTTAGAAATGTCCAATTCATTTTCTCCAGTTATATGGTTGACAGTTACTAAAATTTTTTAATGAGTTTTCTTCACAAACTAGGTATCACAAATAACATAAGGTGATACATATAATATTAATGACAGTTGAACCATCAACAAATTCCAAAACAAGTTAATCATGGGAATCTAGAAATGCATTTGATTAGCTGCATTAGATAAAACAATAGGTATGTAATTGTTTTAATTAAAATAGGAATCATTCCCTGAATATTCATCACCAATGTGACTTTGAATATGTAGTTATTTTTAATAACTTTTTTAAAAAAAATTCCAAAACATTCATTCTTATTGAAAAAAGGTTATCATATCATCAAAAACTACTGTTAACATATTGCTGTATAATCTTCTAAAATGGTACATTCATAGCCTTATTTAAAAATAAAATTATACTGTACATCAATTTTGTAAGTTCCTTTTCTCACTTAATTGTGATAGTCTTTCCAAATCAGTAAATGTTATTTTACAATATCATTTTTAATGGCTGCATTATGTTCTAGTACATGGTCATACTATTATTTAAGGTATTTTCTATTATTAGATATTGAAATTGTTTACAGTTTTTACTCTTACAAGCCATGCTTTGATAAACATTCTTATAGCCATATCTTTAGGCTGACAGTGGTAGTATTTTCAATGTAAATACACACACATGTATTTTAAAGTAAGAGTTTAATCACACCAGAAGAGAAAATTTAAATGACCTATAAATTAATAATTATTTTTTCTTGATTCTCTGGGAGAAGAGAATTACTATGGTTTTACCTCAGTGACTGAATTTGTTGGGGCTAAATAAAGTTGTAATAACATATAACTTTGTTGTTACACTACATGATTAATTGGCATCCTCATTTCTTTGACAGTCCCCCAAACTGTAAACAAGTAGATCTTAAGATGCAATAGAGACTTCCAGTCCCAACATAGTGATGTAGAAGCATGCCAGCTTCACTTAACACCACAGAAAACCAAGAAAAATATGTAACACTGAGATTTGCTGAGAGCCATGGCAAGGAAAACCGAGCTGGCACCCCAAGTGGAAAACTGCTTAGGGTGTTGCAAAGTAGTGAACAGTATGTGTATATCATATACCAGTTAAACTAGTTCTTTAAGCACAGGATATGTGACCCTGCTCCCATGGCTCCCTAGTGGAGAATGCTTTCTGGTTTGTCTTTGATCAGTGGTAAGCAGGCACCAGCTAACTGCCTAGTTTATTTTTGTTCTATGAGGAAACACAGAACACCTGTTTGTTAATAATAATCACCTGTTTAGAGAAAATAAATACACGGGTCAGAGCCTGCCAGAGGCTCTGAGCTCAGAGGGCTTTTAGCCCCGATAGTCCCACTTTGCACTCTATTTCTGTGTCTGTTTCTTAACTCCTTCAGTGTTGCCTGAGTTGAGGTCTCTACACCCGAGCTGGTCTCGGCAGAGATTAACACCAGCAACATCCCAGAACTCAAATATGAGGATCGGTCATTTCTCAGGGCCACAGGGAAGTGAAAAAACTCTGAGCAGATGGTAAGAGAATCAGATTTCCATACTTGTGATGCCTCTCCCCACAGTCTTCCCAGCACCAAGCATGAGAAAAATTTCCCTTCAACTCACAGTTTCTGCACTGGAAAAAGTGAGATTGAGGTGGACAACTAGCTTCCCCACCATTCTAAGTTCCCTGCCAGGAGACTCATCCCTGCCTCAATCCACAGGAATCATCATGAGGACTGAAGAGAGAAATATCCCTGAGGACAGCCAGAGACAAAAGGGAGAAGGGAAGAAGCAAGACTACCAGCCTCAACCCAGGAAACTGTTACTGAGCTGAAGAAAACACCAAATCAGAGTACCTATTCAGCAGCTCCATGTTGTAGGAGGTACGTTCCACAGATCCCCTGGGCAGGAACTCTTTGCAAGCCTTCCTACACTGGTGAGATATCCTCTTTGGTAGATCCCCCATTAAAGATGGGAAGTGCTCCAATATTTGCTAGACTAAGGCAAACCTCGGTTTAAAGTGCCACTGGGAAGCAAAAAGGAGTTAGCAACCAAACAGTAGAGTCTTTAAGCAAATGTATTAAATAAAACCAAACAAGCCAGAGAGAGACTAGAATAAATAACGAATTTTTCAAAGTAAAGACATAAATGTACATCCGCAAGACACAAGAGCAAACAGGGAGCCTGACTTCCCTAAATGGACAAAGCAAAGAACAAATGACTGACCCTAATGAGATAATAATATGTGAGCTCTCTGAACAAGAATTGAAAATAGCAGTTTTAAGGAAACTCACTGATCTCCCAGATAAAACAAAAAATTCAAAAACTTATCAGAGAAATTTAACAAAGAGATTTAAGTAACAATGAAAAACTAAACAAATGTTGGAACTGAGAAATATGTTTGCTGAACTGAAATTTATTAAAGGCTCTCCATGGCAGAATGGATCAGGCAGAAGATAGAATCAGTAAGCCTAAAGACAGGTTATTAGAAAATACAGAGTCAGAGAAAGAAGAAAAAAGCCTGAAAAGAAATGAAGACCACCTACAAAATACAGAAAATCACCTCATAAGACCAAATCTAAGAATTACTGGTATTCAAAAAAAAGTTGAGCCAGAGCAATGGGTAGAAAGCTTATTCCAAGAAATAGTCACAGAAAAACTTCCAAAGCTTGAGAAAGATAAAAATATTCAGGTACCGGAAGGTCAGATACACCAAACAAATCTGACATAAATAAGGCTACTTCCTAGGCATATAATAATCAAACTCTCAAAGGTGAAACACAAAGAGAGGAAACTAAAAGCAACAAGAGAAAAGAAGCAAATAACATACGAAGGAGCTCTAATTTGTCTGTCTGGCCAACAGATTCTCAATGAAAACCACACATACCAGGAGGGAGTGGAACAACATTTTCCAAATGCTGAAAGAAAAACAAACAAACTCTGCCATCCAAAAATACTGTATCCAGCAAAGTTATCGTTCAAAAATAAAAGAGACCCAAAGTACTTACCACACAAACAAAAGCATGGAGAATTCACCACAAGACCTGTCTTACAAGAAATACTAAAGGGAGTTCATCATTCTGAAAGAAAAAAACATTAACATGCAAAGAGAAAACATTTGGAGGCATAAAGTCCACTGGTAAAATTAAGTACACAGAGAAACCCAGAATCCTCTAATACTGTAATTATGGTGTGCAATCCACGTATAACTCTAGTATGAAGCCCAAAATACAAATCTATCAAAAACAACAATGGCTATGGTAACCTGTTAAGAGATAGGTAACATAAATGTGTAAACTGAGACAACTAAAAGTCAAAATGTTGGGGAGAAGGAGTCAAATCATAAATTTTTTTGTTTTATTACCTTCTTTGTGATCTAAGGTAAGTTACAGTCTCTTTAAAATAACTTGTTATACATGTTTTTTGTAAGCTGCATGAAAACCATAGCACAAAACCCTATAGTTTTGATTCACAAAAAATAAAAAGCAACAAATTAAAACATAATACCAAAGAAAGTCACTTAGCTACAAAGGAAGACAATAAGAAAGGAAGAAAGGAAGAGGGAAGATTTAAAACAACCAGAAAACAAGCAACAAAATAGAAGTCCTTACTTATCAATAATTAATGCAATGGACTAAATTCTCTAATTAAAAGGCATAAAGTAGCTGGATGTTTAAAGCAAAGCAACAAGACCCAAGAATATGTTGCCTACAAGAAACTCACTTCACATATAAAGACACATGTAGACTGAAAGGGAAGGAATATAAAAAGATATTTCATGCAACTGGAAATGAAAAGGAGCAGGAATAGCTATACTTACATCAAATAAAAGAGACTACAAATCAAAGACTATGAAAAGAAACAAAGGTTACTACATAAAATGATAAAGGGGTCAATTCAGCAAGCAGATACAACAATTACAAATATCTACGCACCCAAAACCAGAGCTCCAAAGTATATAAAGCAAACATAAATGAACCTAAAGGGAAAGACAGATTGCAATACAATAATAGGGGACTTTCACCCTACTATCACTAAGGCAAAGATCATCCAGAGAGAAAATCAATAAAGAAACATCAAAGTTAAACTTTACATTGGACTTAATAGGCCTAATTGAGATTTACAGAACACTTCACTTCAACTGCTGCAGAATATATTTTTTCATCACCACACAGAACATTCTCCAGAACAGAACACATCTTAGGCCATAAAACAAATCTGAGCAAATTTAAACAAATCAGAAATCATATCAAGTATGTTTTCTGACTACAATGGAATAAAACTAGAAACCAATTACAAGAGGAACTTCAGAAACTACACAACCACACGGAAATTAAAAAAGCTGCTGAACAACCAATGAGTTGAAGAAATTAAGGAAATTTTAAAAATTCTTCAAACAAATGAAAATGGAAACAGAACACACCAAAATCCATGGGATAAAGCAAAAGTGGTACAAAGAAAAAAGTTTACAGCAAAAAATGACTACATCAAAAAAGCTGAAAGACTTCAAATAAACAACCTAACTATGCACCTCAATGAACTAGAGAAGCAAGAACCAAACCTAAAAGGAGGAACAAATAAGTGTCAGAACAGAAATCAATGAAGTTGAGACTAAAAAATAATACAAAAGATCAACAAAATGAAAAGCTGGTTACTTGAAAAGATAATCAAAATCATCCCAAGCCTTTAGCTAGATGAACTAAGAGAGAAGACCCAAAATAATGAAGTCAGAATGAAAAAGGAGATGTAACAACTGATACCACAGAACTACAAAGAATCATTAATATGCTAAAAAGTTAGAAAACCTAAAAGAAATTAATAAATTGCTGGACATATACAATCTACCAAGATTAAACTATGACAAAATAGAAAACCTCAATAAACCAATAATGAATAATGAGATTAAAGCTATAATAAAAAGTCTCCCATCATAGAAAAGCTGAGGGCCTGATAACTTCACTGATGAATTCTACCAAACATTTACAGAACTAATAACAATTCTGCTAATGCTTCAGAGAAATTGAAGAGGAAGGACTACTTGCAAACTCATTCTACAAGACCAGCATTATCCAAAGAAACAAGAAAAAGAAAAACTACAGGCCAATATTACAGATTAACATAGATGCAAAAATCCTGAACAAAATACTAGCAGACCAAATTTGACAAAACATTAAAAAAGATCATTCACTATTATCAGGTGGGATTACCCCAGGAATGCAAGGACAGTGCAATATATATGCAAATCAATAAATATGATATATCACATTAACAGAACCAAGTACAAAAACCATATGATTATTTCCATAGATGCTGAAAAAACACTCAATAAAATCCTTTATGATGACAACCTTCATCAAACTGGGTATAGAAAGAACATACATCAAAATAATAAAGGCCATATATGACAAACCATAGTTGACATCATAATGAATGGGGGAAAAACTCAAGGCTTTTCCTCTAAGATCTAGAACAAGACAAGCATAGCTACTTTCAAACTTTTATCCTAAGTCTTGGCCAGAGTAATTAGGCAAGAGAAAGAAATAAAGGGCATATAAAATGGAAAAGAGAAGTTAAATTAGCCTTGTTTGCAGATGACATAATCTTACGCCTGGAAAAACCTAAATATTGCACCAAATAAACAAACAGAAATCCTGATAAACAAATTCAATATAGTTGCAGGATACAAAATTAACATATGAAAATCAGTGGCATTTATATATATGCTAACAGTGAACAATCTAAAAAAAAAGCAATCCTAGTTACAATAGTTACAAAGAATATAAAACACCTAGAAAACAATTTTACCTAAGAAGTGAAAGATC
This sequence comes from Cacajao melanocephalus, assembly GCA_963573385.1. NCBI lineage: Eukaryota > Metazoa > Chordata > Mammalia > Primates > Pitheciidae > Cacajao > Cacajao melanocephalus. Next base: position 6,999 of record CAUYLG010043645.1, read on the forward strand.
TAAACAAGGAAAACTATAGAACACTGATGAAGGAAATTGAAGAAGACATGTACAAAAAAAACTGGGAAGATATTCCATGCTTGTGACTGGAAGAATAGATAGTGTTAAAATGGTAATACTACCCAAACAAAATTACAGATTTGGTGCAATCCCTATCAAAATGCCAATGACATTCATCACAGAAATAGAAAAAAAAATCCTAATATTTACATGGACCCACAAGACCCTGAATAGATGAAGCAATCCAGAGCAAAAAGAACAAAGTTGGAGGCATCACACTACCTGGCTTCAAAATTTACTGCACAGTTACAGTAACCACATCACATGGTACTGGCCTAAAAACAAACACATAGACCAATGGAACAGAACAAGGAACCCAAATACAAATCCATACATTTACAGCCAACTCATCTGGACAAAAGCACCAAGAACATACAATGGAGAAAGCATGATGTTTTCAACAAATGGTGCTAGGAAAGCTGGGTAATTGCGTGCAAAAGAAAGAAACTAGACCCCTCTTACCATACACAAAATTAAAAAGAATGGATTAAAGACTTAAATCTAAGACCTGAAACTAGGAAACTACTAAAAGAAAACATTGAGGAAATGCTTCAGGACATTGTTCTAGGCAAAGAATTTTTGTGTAAGACCTCAAAAGCACAGGCATTCAAAGCAAAAACAGATAAATGGGATTACATCAAGCTAAAAACCTACACAGAAAAGAAACAATCAACAAAGTGAAGAGACAACCCCCTAAAATGGGAGAAAACATTTGTAAGCTGTCCATTTAACAAAGAATTAATAACTAGAATACATGAGGCGCTCAAACAACTCAAAAGCAGAAAAACAAATAATGTGATTTTAAAATAGGCAAAAGATCTCAAGAAACACTTCTCAAAAGAAGCATACAGGGTGTGGTGGCATGCGCCTGTAAACCCAGTTACTTGCAAGGCTGAAGTGGGACTGCTTGAGCTCAGGAGTTCCAGGTCAGTCTAGGAGTTCCAGGTCAGTCTAGGCAACACAGTGAGGCCCTGTCTCCGGAAAAAAAAAAAAAAACAAGAAAAAAAAAACTATCATCTTACCCTAGTTAAAATGGCTTTTATTAAAAAGCCAGGCAATAATGGATGCTGGCAAGGATATGAAGGATGTGGAGAAAGGGGAACTCTCATATACTTCTTGTGGGAATGTAAATTAGTACAACTAATGGGGAGTCTGCTATGGAGAATAGTATGGAGGTTCCTCAAAAGACTAAAAATATCTCCGCACCTTTAGAACCTTGAAAAATAACAAAAAAACAAAATAAAACTATCATATGATTCAGCAATTCTGCTACTGGGTATATTGCCAAAGCTGCACTCCCACGTTTATTGCAGCACTATTCACAACAGCCAAAATATGTAATAAACTTAAGTACACATCAACAAATGAATGGGTAAAGAAAATGTGGCATAATACACAACAGAATATCATCTCACCATAAAAAAGGATGAAATTCTGTCATTTGCAGCAACTTGAGTGGAAGTGGAGGTCATTATGTTAAGTGACATAAACCAAACACAAAAAGACAAACACTGCATATGTGAAAGCTAAAAAAGTGGATCTCACAAAGAAAGTACCTTGGTGGCTCCAGAGGCCGGAAAGAACACATGGGAGGGGAAATAAAATTAACTGTGAGTTCAAACACACAGTTGATGAAAGAAATAAGACCTAGTGTTCAATAGATTAGTAGGATGATTACAGCTTACAATAATCTATTATACATTTCAGTATAGCTAGAAGAGAAAAATTCAAATGTTTCTAGCATAAAGACAAATATTTAAGGTAATAGCTAACCCAATTATACTGACTTGATCTTTACAAATTTTATGAATGCATTAAATTATTACATGTACCCCAAAACTATGTACATCTATTATTTACCAATTTTAAAAGATTTAAAAATGCAATAGAGGCATCAGTTATGGTTAAGATTCCTTTTGCAGAATAAATAATAATTTATCACTTTGTTTATATTTTATGTAAACTCTGATTTCATAAGACTCACTTCAACTGAACAGCTACCATATATCCAGCATCTTGCAAGGAAATGGAAACAGAGATGAATATGATGTGATGAGAAACTTAAGTGACTAAAAAGATCAATTCAATACAATAATGTCATGCATTTCCCACAGTGTAGGGTAACTCAAGTAATGTTTATAGGCAAATCTTGCAAATAAAGGATTCACGGGCTTAAAATAGATGAAGAACAGACAGACAAATATCCTATCTAAATCTCCATGATTTTGATTTTAAAAAATCAAGTTTTTTTATTTTTAATTATTATGAATACATAATAGTTATACATATTTATTGAGTACTTGTGATGTTTTGACAGAAGTGCAAAAGAGATTTTTAAAAAGCAAATCTGTAACTGTTGAAAACCAAAAACTACAATGTACAGATAAATTCTGAGGAAACTGACAAACAAAAAGATAGGATTAAATTCAAGGAAATGGGTAACATTTAAAAAAGAAGAAGAAGAAAAAAAAAAAAGTAAATACAGAAAACAATCACAATCCAAAACATAAAGTTTGAAGCAATTTGAAGGTCCTCTAAGCCCTTGAACCAAGTCAGTGTAAACCAAGAGTTTGAGGGGAAGAGGGCGGGTCACGAGCATTTCTCAGTGTAATTAATGAACAGGGTGACATTTGTGGAGCAACAGGTAGGCTAGGGAACTAGCCTCTTTTCCCAACTTGTTCTAACTGATAAACAGCGTAATATTTGCACTCAGATTAACACAGAGATAGCCTCTCTAAGCTAGCAGAGAAACTCAGGAAATAACTAACCTCATGGAAGCTACTGACTCTCAGGAAGCCTCCTTTTCCAGAAGATAACAACCAGCTTGCCCTACCTAAGGACATGCCATTCTTATTCTTCATCACCAGAAACAAACTATGGTAAACAGAGTAAGTATTCACAAGCAAGTTAACAGGGAACCTCAAATACAGAAATGAGAACATCATAAAGGATTGAATAAGACAAAATCATTCAAACTATGCACCAAATTCAAGAAACTAAAACACAAAAGCTCAAGGAAACAGTTAACAGAGCAAAGACCACTATAAATTTATCTAATTACTATCCTCAGAACAAAAGAAAATAGCACTTGTACACACACACAGACACACAGACACACACAGCTGATGTAAGAATGAAAACTTAAGAAACTGGAAATTTAAAACAAACAGCTCCAATAAATGGTTCAGTGTTGTCTGGAAAATCCTTCATACTACAGCTGTCTCTTGGAGAATGCTGATGCACTTTAGTACATTAAAGACTTTGAGAAATTCCAAGTAAACTGCATTTGTTTTCCAAACCTGTGTGACATGGACCACTTATTTCATACTTTTTTGAATAGAACACATAATAATGACTGAGATGTGCAAAGAGCTATGAAAACACACAAGAAAGCACTAACCTAGTGGTGGTGAGGTCTTCTGGAAAAAATAACATTTGGGTTACATTTAAAAGTGTTAACACCCAGAAAAGTGAATCAGGGAAATAAAGTATACATTTTAGATGGAGAAAACACTATCAGAAAAGCTTCAGATACAAAATAACACAAGTTCTCTAAAAGTCTCCATATCCTTTGCAATATATATGAAATGTTACTTTTTGTTTGTTGATATCTTTCCACCAGTCACATCACCATCTTCTGTGAAAACCGGGAATCAAGCTAAGGTGGCTGGCCTTTTTTTGACAAGAGTTAGGAAGCTACTGAAAGGAGTAACATGGTCAAATTTGGATTTTAGAAAAATTACGCTGGCAGCAATGTGGAAGAAAAGACAGAACGAACAAGACGAGGCAGAGAGAATTGTTAGAACCTCATGATAGCAGAGATGGAAGACTGAATGGAAATGGAAGATGGTACAGGTTTTTGGCTTAGGTGAGCAACAGTAGAAAGTTTGGAAGGAGTTCAGGTTGTGGGGAGGGGCAGATGTGGCTGATTTAACTAGCAATGGAGAAATGACTGACTTACCGTAACTTTTTTTTTTTTGAGACACAGTCTTGCTCTGTTGCCCATGCTGGAGTGCAGTGGCACGATCTCTGCTCACTGCAACCTCTGCCTTCCAGGTTCAAGCAACTCTCCTGCCTTAGCCTCCTTCGTAGCTGGGATTACAGTGCCCACCACCACACCCAGCTAATTTTTTGTATTTTTAGTAGAGACGGGGTTTCACCATGTTGGTCAGCCTGGTCTCGAACTCCTGACCTCGTGATCCACCTGCCTTAGCTTCCCAAAGTGCTGGGATTACAGGCATGAGCCACCACGCTTGGCCCATAACTTTTTTTTAAAGCAGTTACAGACTAATACTGCTAATGAGAAAATTAACTGAAGATAGCACTTGAGCTGTTATGATATTTCTTAAATGGTACCATGCTTTACTGTGTCATATACTCTGCAATTTTAAGTCTTAATCACTGGTTATAAATAGGCTATATAACTAAATGTACGAAATTAGTTTTCACTTAATTATAGGATTGTTTGATACACATAATTTTAAAGCTTACTATATAGAGCTCAAAGTGCATTTATAGAGTCAAATGTTGACATTTTGTAGATTTCAATAGCTTCAATGAGCTAAGGCATAACAGATGCTTGTAGAATTTTTTATTGCAAATTAATGTTATTTCCTTCCATAAAGAAGTTTTAGTATCAAATAACTACAGGAGCTAGGTAATATACATGAATGAAGGCACCTGCTTCTAGTAGAACAGGGAGTGAATTGCAAACTGGTAAATGGGTAGTGGGCAGCTCAGGAATGGAGACAGTTACTCTTCTGCTTAAAGCAAATGTTGCTATGTGGAAACCAATCTTTTCAGATTTTCTATTTTAAAAGAAGAGTTGGAGAGGACAGGGGGTATAAGGGAAATCTTCATGCCTTCTAAAAAGTTTGCTGTGAACATAAAACTACACTAAAAAATAAAGTCTATTAAATAAAGAAAAATTAGGCTGGGTGTGGCAGCTCATGCCTGTAATCCCAGTACTTTGGGAAGCCAAACCAGGCAGAGTCCAGGAGTTTAAGAGACAAGTCCAGGCAACATGGCAAAACCTCATCTCTACAAAAAAAAAAAAAAAAAAAAAAAAAATTAAATTAATTAGCTGGTCATGATGGCATGTGCCTGCAGTACCAGCTACTTGGGAAGCTGAGGTGGGAGGACTGCTGCAGTGAGCTGCGATCATGCCACTGTGCTCTAGCCTGGGTGACAGAGTGAGACCCTGTCTCAAAAAATAAAAAGTAAACTTGGAACCTTTTCATAAAAATATATAACATGAGACAGGTTAAAACACACACACATATATTTTCTTATTACAATATGTCTTGTGTTACCAAGTTTGTCTGTGAGTCCTTATGAGCTGAGAGTCAATTCTATAAAAAGAGCATGGAATTTAAGCTTACTCAGAAACCCATGAGATGGGTGGACAGTCTTATAGCTGTGAGCAAAAGGGTAAGTTTAGCAGCTGCGGGGGAGAGCTACACAAAAGCTGATACTGTAAGAAGTTTTAAGGCTAAACATTTAGGCCATCAGAAGGAACAATGGAATCTGGAGACTAGCAGCAAAAGAAGATACTAAAACAATTTTTAAAGACTACAGAGAATGGCACTATTATTTTAAAGATATGTACAAGGACAAAATACATAACTACTGCTGTTTACATCTCCTGTGTGGAAGATAATATTTTAGGTTATTTAACTGCATCATGCCTAAAGCCTTTCAAAATGGGTTCATTCCATCTGTGAAGAAACTAACTCTCTGGAATGGACTTGCTTTCTAAATGGAAAGTCAGAAGTAGTCCTGCCAGAGACAAATGAGTTGTAGGTAGGCTTATGAGAGATCCATACACAACAAGCTGGCTAGAAGCTTACAGGCTAAGAGGCAAAGGTTTCAGGCACACTGATTCCATCCAGTGGAAAGAAGGAATGTAACTTGTCATATGCCTACTATGTGCCAGATTCATTTCCTAATGTCTTAAATATATTATTTAGTTATCAAAAATCCTGCATGTCAGGAATCACAATTCCTGATTTTATCGATAGGAATTGGAGGATCAGAGTTGTCTAATGTAAGAATATCCAAAACATGAAACATTTCTTCTTCCCAGACATTTCTTACTACTATTGAGAAAACATTTTGAGCAGTTTGCCAGCAGAATTCCTCTCCAACACCCACTGACCAAGAGTCCTGCTTCCACAGTAACTTGGGGGAAGGGTGATGAGAACATCACCATTGGTGTAAACATTTCTTACTCACCCCCAGTGGAGGCTGGGTTGAAAGATCTCAGTCTTCACTAAGTATATGGCCTCACAGAGGAAAAAACCAGCAGTGTCCATAAAGTCAGCTTCCTCAGGAAGTATAAGAAACATTAGAATTCATTCTATTCGTGCCCATAAAGTCAGGAATTTTGGTGATAAATTGAATACTGTGATAACTGTTACTCAGAAGATAGAACATATTACTTGAGCCCAGTCTACATAGTTTCTAGTTTCTATTTTCACAGCTGACTTAAACACTTTAGCTACACTTTTTTAAAATTTTGTCATCTGACAGTTATCTCATTTGCCCTGCATATTGGTGAGACTTACATGAAGAAATATACATAAAATTCACCTATTTTTTTGTAGAGGACTGAGAAAGACGAGGAGATAAGAATTTACGGCAACTAAAAAGCAGTTCACAATCATTAGAGAAAGGGACTTAAAGATACTGTTAAAGTGGAATTTTCAGAATTATAAGGAAATAAAAAGATATCTTCACTGCCAAAAAAAGATATTCACCTATTGACCTTACATTTGGAGAAAAGATATACTATGAAACATGAGGGAGGTAGGCAGCATGTAACAAGATACCTATATTCCTCATGTAACAAGTTTTTGCACAGTTCATAAAAAAATCGGAAATTCTTTCAACTTTTACACATCATACCTTTAGAATAACCAGTCAGTATCTGTTTGCACCAAAATCTTTAAGTGTAAGCTGTACCACTAATTTAGCTAATCAGGGGACATACTGCCAGTGTTGGGACTCAGAAACAATAACCCAAAATATGGCACTTTGGCAAGCTGAGTACTTTGAATTTAAAAAGTCTGGAAGCCTCAGAAGCAAAGTTCTCTCTGACCTTCTCCTGCCCTCCTGTCTCCTGCCCTTCTTTCTCCCTTGAAGAAGTCATAGAAACCAGAATTCCTCTTCCCCAAGGTAGTATATTACAAACTAGAACCCTTCTTCCCTACAAAGAAACATAAATATAGAAAGTTCACTTTCCCTTCTGCCCTGAAGACCCTCATTCCGCAGGTGTCCCGGGCCGTACACTAGAGGGGAATGCCATACAGAGATGCCAAGAAAAATCTGAACAGACAGGCCTTGCTGGGTTTCCCCCGCCTCTGTCTATTACCATTACTATACACTTTTGTCCAGTCACATTTCTACATGGCTGTCCATTATTCACTGAAGCTAATCATGAATATAGACAGTTTTCCTTGGGTCTTTGGGCTTCATTTCTGAAGGCTCCCATGCAGTGTAAAACTCTGATTAAATAACTCTGTTATGCTTTTCTCTTGTTAACCTGTCTTTTGTTATAGGAGTGTCAGCTGTCCCCTTTATGACTGATGAGGAAAGATGTCAACGCCGTTTCCATCTTTACATCGGATACCATACAGATAGATTATTTTTACCTCCTAGCTTAAAAATAGATGTCATTAGAACTTAAAGCATAATTTTTAAAAATTGCCAAAAAAAAATCAGATGTCATTATTTAAAAGGATGGACTAGGAAGAATAGGTGAATGGCATTTTTTCTGGGATTGTGCCATTTTTTGAAAAACTGGAAGCACATGACCTACTTAAACATCTCCAGAATTATTCAACTATAATTTGTAAATGTGAAATATCTCAAATAAAACTTCAAGTATTTTTATAAACGAACTTAAAAGAATATTAAAGTTATTTGTTCATAACACTACAAAATACATTAAATCATCTAATGCAACAGTGTCCAATCAATCGTATGTTCAAAATTTCTGGTTCAAAAAACAATATATGAAATGAATCCTTTCTGCAACCAATTCAGGGTATTTACTAATCCTCTTAAGCCAGTTCCAGAACTTCTTACATTAACAATTTCTTTTATAGACTCTCACTTTATTTGGGAGGCCAAAATTATAAATTTCAGATCAATTACTTTCCTTACTTACCAGTCTTAGCAGCAAGAGACTTTGGAGTATTTAAAAAATTAAACTCCAACCTCGAAGAAAAAAATTAGCATTGAAAATATTTAACATAATACTATATACTAAGGTTTAAAAGCAATTAATTCCAAAAGGGTGGTTCTCAAAAAGTGTTTCTGCAACAGCAGGACTGGTACAGTACATAACTAGCCTACCAATGTATTAACTTCTACAGGAACAAACATGTTAAAAATGAGTCACTTTATTTAATAAGCATAGCTTGTGAGAGTAGCTCTTAAAGTTCCGTACTGAACATGATTTGGAATAACACTGACTTGTAAGAACTTTGTGAACTTAATTTTCCAAAATAAAAGCCACCAATAATAGCCTGCCATTCCTTTCTGTTAAATAGAGTAAAATTTCACCTTTTGAAAGTTCTAAACAAACAGAACAATTGAGACAAGGAACCAAGAAAACACCTGAAGTTCAGCCAGCATCGGGCTTTATTTTAGCCAAACTGATTTTGCAGTGAATTTTTCTATTAACAAGACTAATTTAAAATTATTCCATTTTATATAGGAATTATTCAATTTTATTATCTCAGGATATGTATTTTTTAACTGTATGAAAAGAATATCTTTAAAAGGGTTAGGGTGAGGTGGCACATGCCGGTAATCCCAGCACTTAGGGAGGCCGAGGCAGGTGGATAACCTGAAGTTAGGAGTTTGAGACCAGCCTGACCAATATAGTGAAAGCCCGTTTCCACTAAAAATACAAAAAATTAGCAGGCATGGTGGTGTGCACCTGTAATCCCAGCTACTTGGGAGGCCGAGGCAGGAGAATTGCTTGAACCCGGGAGGTGGAGGTCGCAGTAAGCTGAGACCGCACCACTGCACTCTAGCCCGGGCAGCAGAACCAGACTGTCTCAAAAAAAAAAGGGGGGGGGGGCGGTTAGGGACTTAACAATGTTGACAACGTTGTCATCTTTATATAAAATAGTATGAAACTGTTAACATACTTGCAAAATGCGTATAATATAAAGAAACAGTTCTAATTTTTGAAAACCGTTAAAAGCCACAGGTCTTTGCTATGTAAAAGGCTGCAGCAAACCAATTTAAAGAGTTGAAATAATATGAACTGTAAATATATTTCTAAACTGACCACGATAAAATGAAAAACTCATAGCAAGACAACAGAACAATCAAGATGAACATAAGGTAATTCCTGAGCGTGGAGCAAGACTATGAAAGAAGTGAGTGAGAAATGTGCAGGCACTGGTAGCTGTGAGATGGGGAGAGGCTGCTGGAACAGGGTGAATCTTAGAGACTCAAGAGGACGGACTACGTGACTCTCATACGAAGCATTCACTGATGAAAACTCTGGCTTCCCCTTCCTTTGATGTTGCAACAGTTCTATTTTCCATTATTTGTGAAACCTGGAGATTACTCTTCGCAATTGTATTTTAACAATTCTGCCGACGCGGCAATAAGGTGAGCAAAGGGAAAGATTAGTGGGGAAGCCGGGACAGCAAGGGAGACCGGAAACAGACTGTGAGAGAGATTACAGTCAGCAGCGATGTGTCAGTAGGGATGAGCAAATCCGAGTTAGAAGCGCTGAGCAGTGGTGGGGCAGGAGGCAGGGAGGGTCCAGAGGAAAACAGTAAGGGAGAGCAAGCGTGTGACCTAGAACCAAGGGAGGTAAACCACAGGAGGAGCTGCTGGGGAGCAGACCTGAGGCACTGCGAGGGTAGTTAGGACCAGCCCGCCCTCCCGCCCTACTTTTTCTTCCGGTGGAAAGGCAGCGACCAATCACCTGGAGTGTGAGTTCCGGAGAGACTCGATCAGGCGCTGCTTCTGCTGCTGGAGGCTGGTGAGGCCACCGGGGGATCCAGCTGCGGAGGAGGAGGCGCTCTTGGTCAGGGGAAAGAGCCAGCTCATCCTCCTTGGGTCCCCGGGCCCGAGGCCCTGGAAGGCTCTGGCCTGCTTCTTCCCAGCGGCTCGGCCCGGCGGTTCTCCAGAGACAGATGAGGAGATTGGGACGTCCGTGGCCCAAGCGCTGGCAACCGCGTCTTCTCTAAGCCAGCCCTGCCTACGCTGTCCGGGTTCTGGGGGACATGCTATGAAGGGCGGGCAGCTGGTGAGGGGAACTTGCCGGCAAGAACAGGCAGTCACACATTCACGGCCCAGACGCCCAAGCCGGCCAGTCAGGCAGCCCGACCGCCCAGCGATCCACCAGCCGCGCCGCCGTCACCTGCGTGCCCCGCCCTCTGTGCGTCCTACGTCATCATCTAGCGCCCCCGCCAGGACGTGCGAAAAGCGACGGCGCAGCACGGTGCGGCGCAGCTCCGCTCGCCTTTTCCCCTTGCTGGGCGAGAGGTGTCTATGGGGCACCCGCTGCCGCCGCCGCCGCTACCGCCACCGCCACCGCCGCCGGGTGCTGTCTCTATGGCGAGGAGGAGGAGGAGGAGCGCGAGCTCAGCGACACAAGTAGATCTTGCATCTGCCGCAGCCCTGCGGGGGAAGGGGAGGGTTAGGGAAGTAGGAAGGGGGCGGGGACCATGAACCTGAGAGGGTGCGCGATGGCGCCAGCTGGAGTGCGGCTGGCTGAGGAAGGAGCCTGGCGGCGCGTGGGGGCTGGGTAACTGGGGCTGGGGGTTTGTCAAGGGGTTGGCGCGTAGTGATGACGCAAAGCCTTTGTACCTGGGGCTTCGTAGTGGGACGGAAATTGGGAGTGGAGGGCGATGGCCTAGATCTCAGCTCTTCGTATTCCTTCACGCGGCAGTGCTCGCGAGTCAGTGTAGCTCCAGTCAGTGTTATCGGCACCTTCGCACTGGCACTCTGCCAGGGAAGAGAGTTATCTATGATTTCAATGCCTCTGTGCCGTTCTCTCGTTTTTCTGGGAGCCTGCATGCAGTACGGAGATGCTGTCTCCACTAATGAGAAGGCTTTTGGTGCCTCTTCGGGGCTCTTGGGACTGCAGTAGAGAGAAGTGGAGGAAAGCGGTGTAAAACCACAGGGTCTTTCCAAGTCTCTGTGTTTGTGTGCGTACGTGTGTGTTTATTGGGGTGGGAGATATATAAAGGAGGGATGTCCTGGGTCTCCTTTGGTTTCTTTACTTGGAGAATTCAAAGTTATATTTCTGACTTTTCGGAGGTTAGAAGACAGTCGAAAGGCCCTCTTTTTACCCTTGTTATGCTTTTTTTTTTCAATTTATATGAAAAATGCAGAAGAATTTGAAATTTCTCTGCCAAAGAATCAACCTAAACACGCTGTATAAAGCAGAAATCTGAGCTGTGTCTTTGGTAACCAGGGACTGTACTCTAATTTTTAGGCAATTAAAAACCATTTAAAATGCAGGCGTTCTATTGTGTTCTTTTTACCTTCTGTAACTGTGAACGTTCAGACAATTTTCTGTGGCCATTATTTTTTCTCAGAAAGAGCATTTACAAACATTTTTGACTTCTCTAGTTTGAATAAATGTCAGTAAAATAGATCTTGTAATTAAGTAGGATTTTGGATGTTTTGTTGTTGAGGAATAAAAGCAAACACCACCTTTGGCATGGTAACATCTGATCTTGTCACATATATTTAAGTGATTTTTCATTTTTGTCTAGAAACGGATGGCTTTATAAAGTTTTATGCAGGGGATTAGTTGAACTCAAGAGAAATCTTTAGTGGAAAATTAGGATTAGTATGTATGCATTAAAAAAAACTTTTTTAAAATAACAGATATTAGGACCAGGAAATCTGTGCTGTAGTTCTTTTTTTCCTGCAAACTAGCTGTGTGACCTTAAACAAGTTACTTGCTAAACGTTGATTTTTTTTTTTTATGAGTCAAGAAGTTTGAATAAATAACTCCGTAGGTTCCTGTCAGATTAATTATTCTGTGATTCAGATTTGAAATATCTGGTCTTTATATTGTTTTTTATTTTGACAGGTACATAAATAAAGAATACGATATTTTATGAAACAAATCTTCAATCAAGTATAACATTTTGATGCTTGGCATCTAGACTCCCTTGTGCCCTCACTATGCCAGCAGCAACTGTAGATCATAGCCAAAGAATTTGTGAAGTTTGGGCTTGCAACTTGGATGAAGAGATGAAGAAAATTCGTCAAGTTATCCGAAAATATAATTACGTTGCTATGGTATGCCCACAAGCAAATCTTTAAAACGCTTCATATAAAGGAGGGAAAGGAAATTTTAAAGTCTTGAATTCAGCCCTTTTGGTTGATATTTTTAGAGATTAATTTCACCATGAAAAGAAAAATAAGTCACTACCAGCCAGCCAGAAGCCATCAGGAATACATCTGTGATTTGACAGGTTGGGTTTATCCCTCATTGCAGTCAGGGAAAACACATTGGAATTCATGGGAACCATAGGGCATTTGAGAATGAGAGTGTTAGAAAGGATTTGAGCTTGCATCAGGTGTTCTTAAGGAAGAGTTAAGGAAGCAGGGCTTTACTGTGGATTGGATGTGGTCAGGAAGCTGAGGTAATTCTGTGATTGGATATCTTAATAAGTCTTAAATGAGAGAGTAGAATGCTAGAATGAGGCTAAAGCTGCGGAGAAGGAACGAACAGTCATTCATTTAGCCAGGATGGAGATACTTGGTCATTTTGTGGTTTGACATTGTTTATTTTTTTTGTCCTTGTTCAGACAAGATTACAGAGTGGCCTTATTTGAGGTTGAACTTCAGTGAAATTAAGTTATGTTCAACATGAGAACATTAGGGCCTAGCTGTGGCCACCTGGTCTGCTCCTATCAACACCAAAGTCTAGCTGATAGTAACACATCAGCTCCCAGAAGCTAGAGAGCTCTTTCTCAAATAAAAAAATCCGATGTGCCAGTGAAACATTGTTGGTCTGCAGTTTGTTTTCATGATTAACGTTGGAGTTCCATGAATATACTGTGTTATTAAGCAACTCTGCTTTTGCACATGCTGTTCAGTCTGCCTAGATGTCTAACTAGTTAATGATTTTTCTTCTTCACCATTATACTGTGTATATCTGTTGGCTACCCTACTGTTTTCTGGATCCAAGGGGTTAGTGCTTTAATCATCCATTCTCCCCCAACTCTTAGCATAATAGAGTTTGATAGTATCCCATAAAGTGGCTGTTCAATTGCACTGAATTTAGAGAAATATTAATTTCTTTACTGTTTTATAGTGACTCGATACATACTTTTTATTCTTAGCCCTGGTTTGAATTCTAATACTAAACTGCTCTATCTTTGTCTCAGTTTTTTTAATAAAAATAAACAAATGCATTACTTTAGGGAGGAGCAGGTTAATTGGTTAAAATATGAATGTTTCTATGTAGATGATTACTATTTAATAAAGATGTACTTACCTATGATTAGAACTAAAATTATTTTCTTATCCAGTGGAAATTCATAGTGAACACTGATTTCTCAGATGATAAAGAGTGGCAACATAGAGAAGTGATAACATCCTCCAAGAGTGAGTGGGTGGCATGCAGTTCTTTACAGTATACATTCTGTGGACTATAGAGAGAATATTGTTTTGGCCAGAGAAATTAGGAAGCTAATGACGTTTTTCTTAGGATTTTGGTGTTGAGAAAAACCTTGTCTGAGAGAAGCAATTGGAAAGTACAGGGCATTTTCCACTCTTTTAAACCAGTTCTTCAAGAAATGTTTTAGCATTGGAATACTTTGAGCTTCTTTTCACCTATCCTTTGGGAGACAGAAATTTATGATTTTTTCCCCTTTCTTGGGTATAGAGTAAGTATTTGGTTATATTTATCACATGTATCTCATGCGTAGTAATTTGCATATATTTAAGAAAAAGCTGTTAAGTTTGTAGAGTTTTATGGTTCTAAAAAGTAATGTTCTTTCTAGTTAAAAGATACTTTGTAATTGAATATAAATGTGTAGAACATCACTTGGAGGATTCTTTGATTTGCATCAAAAATGAATTAAGAGTGTGTGGATTGTGGTTGGCTGTTTCATACATAATGAATCTTAAAACTGTTTTACAGGACACCGAATTTCCAGGTGTGGTTGCAAGACCCATTGGAGAATTCAGGAGCAATGCTGACTATCAGTACCAACTACTGCGGTGTAATGTAGACTTGTTAAAGATAATTCAGCTAGGACTGACATTTATGAATGAGCAAGGAGAATACCCTCCAGGAACTTCAACATGGCAGTTTAATTTTAAATTTAATTTGACGTAAGTGTGAAATAACTGTGTAACCCAGACTTTCTTTTTCTTTAGTTTAATCTTAGAAATTAATTTTCCTTAAAGTATAGTGACATACTAGGTGAATTTGGTGTAGTTATCCTGGAAATATATAAAAGGTAATATTTCAAAAGCATGGGTTTCTTTTTTACTGTAGGACCAAAAAAAAAAAAAAAACTTTGATGTTACAGATTTTGTATTTAAAATAATGACTGCAACTTTTTTTGTATTTGGAAAACTTTGGGTATTGAACATACTTCTGATAGAAAAAATAATCTTACCACATTAGTTTTACTTTCAGAAATTTTGTGTTCAATTTGAAATACAGACTTCTGTAATATTTATGCTTCTTATAAAGATTTTTATTGCAGTCATATTCCAGTTTATGAGTAGATTACATGTCAAATGCAGTTAAGATGTGCCTTGGAACCTTGGGTACAGTTTCTTATCAAGTCAGTTTTATAATCCCACTTCAGCCCACAAAACCTCTCTTAATTTACGTATAGGAGAAGCAGTAGTGTCCTTGAACCTGGTGTTTATCATGTCAGATTCTGCATTGTAACTCAAGCACTGGTTCTCCACCCAGTTTCTTTAGTTACAATATTTCTATATCATTAGTAGAAGCAGTCTTGATAACTAAGGGAAGTTTTAGAGTGTTTTTGGAAAAGGGCAGATTATTTGCAAACTGTAGGTTGAGTAAATAAAATATTTAATACATCCTAAGTACAGGAGACCTCAAATGTCATTTTCTTCAACGTTGTTTCATGGTAACATTCATAAAAAATAAAATTGATTCCTGACCTGGGCCACTACCTGTGTGGAGTTTGCACGTTCTCATGTATATGTGGATTTTCTCCCGGGTCCTCTGGTTTCCTCCCACATCCCAAAGCTGTGCATGTTACCTGAAATGGTGTGGCTAAATTGTCCCAGTGTGTGTAGGTTATCCGTGTGAATGCATCATGCCACGGAATGACATCCTCACCAGGGTTGGTTCCCACGTTGTGCCCTGAGCTGGCAGAATAGGCTCTGGCTTTTTTCCACCCTCAAGTGAATAATGGAGTAAATGATTATCTTACTTGTTTTTATTTATCTTTCTTAAATGTACGTAGAGCTCACATTTATTTCAATGTTCAATATTAGAAGTATTTTGATCTTTATTTGGAAGTTTGGTAATTTTTTTTGTGACCAGAAATATGCCATAGGAACTTAACTCTTGTTTTTATCAATTAGACTGTGGTAAAACTGGTTTTGTTATCCATCTTTTGCTTAAAGTTGCAGTTTGCAAGAACTTACTGATAACGTTGAGTGAGTACTTAATTATATGTTGCAATATTGCAATGTTCTTCTATTTTGTATCCTACATTTGTGTTATATATTCTAATATCTGTTAGGAAAAATAGTAAAAGAAGGTATAAGCAGTTAATAGTAGTGCCAATGTATGCATTCTTCCTGTTCTTTGTTGAATAATGTGATATTTAATATATGCGATGTCACGAAAGTATGGCTTAGGAAAAGCAGAGTAATGATGTCTGTGGTACAGAGTTATGGCTTATAATTACACTGTGTTTAGCTTGACTCTCCATTTCACTCTATTGGCTTATATATAAATATATATATATATATATATTCTGTTGGATTTAATACTATACTCTCCATTTGGAAACCAAGGCAGGCAGATTGCTTGAGGCCAAGAGTTCAAGACCAGCCTTGTCAACATACACTCTGTCTTCCCAAAAAAAGAAAAAATTTAAAACTTAGCCAGGCATGGTGGCTATGTACCTGTAGTCGTAGCCACTAGGGAGGCCGATCCGAGTAGATTGTTTGAACTTCGAGGAGTACAAAGCTATAGTGAGCTAGATTGCACCACTGCACTACAGCCTGGGCAACAGAGTGATACTTTGGCTCTAAACATGTCTATATCTATTTACACACACACATATCTACACACACACACACACACACACTCACACACACACACTGTATCTACACACACACATACTGTAGAACCTTATAAAGTAAACTTGACTAACCTGTGGCCCAGGATGGCTATGAATGCAGCCCAACACAAATTTGTAAACTTTCTTAAAATATTATGAGTTTTTTTTTTCTTAGTATGTTTTATGTGTGGCCCAAGATAGTTCTTCCAGTATGACCCAGGGAAACCAAAAGATTGGACACCCCTGTTATAAAGGGTGAAGAGTACTCATCTCCACTGAAACTGATAACCTTTTATAAGAACTACAGCTTTGAAACACTATGAAAATTGCCTCCTATCTTTTTCTCAAATGATAAACCTTTATTAAAGTTAGTTCTTAGTTTGTTACTTTTTGTTCAAACGAATTAGAACATTGTTTTTAAATTAGATAATGTTGTGATCTCAGTACATGAGAAGGAGGTAACCCATCAGCTTCTCAGTTTGGGTAAAATTGACAGTTTCCTTTTCTAGAAACACCTTTGTTCTACTAACAACTACTTTATTAGTAGATCCTCTAAGTGACTTCCTTTTTTCTTTCTTAGAAAGGCCTGCTAAAGTTTACTGTGAAGTTTGGCTACCGTTTACATCAGGGGTGTCTAATCTTTTGTTTTCCCTGGGCTACATTGGAGGAAGAATTGTCTTGGGCCACACATAAAATACGCTAATGCTGATGATAGCTGATGAGCTTAAGAAAAGAAAAACAAATTGCAAAAAAAAAAAAAAAAATGTTTTAAGAAAGTTCATGAATTTGTATTGGGCTACATTCAAAGCCATGCTGGGCCACATGCGGCCCACTGGCTGCAGGTTGGACCAGCTTAATTTACACTGATGGTAGGAGATGTTGAAGGAGAAGCATACAGTGAAAAACAAGTGGAAAGGTCATTTGGAAGATAAACCAGTAGTGCTTAATACAGAGAGAGCGCCATGAACAGAATCTTGGAAATTTTGAAGAAAGTTAAAATTGACTTCCTAATGGAGTGGGTAGAATGAGTGTCAGATACAATGCTAGACACTAGAGATACAGTATTGAGGAAAGTTGGTCATGGTCTTTATAACTCAGTGTTTTGTAACTCTTCTGTTTCCTCTCTGTTGCCAGAGTCTAAGAATTATAGTTGTTAATACCAATCAATGTATGAGAATTCTCTCCAAATTGAATTTGGAGTTGATATACCCATGAAAATTGAAGTGGAGTATTGATAAGCTGTGAAGAGGAAAAGCAGTCTGTGGAAATATTATCACTGATAAGTCAAAGAGGATTAGAGCAATTTTTTAAAAAATCATCTCTTTTTGTGATTGCAGCAAATCTTGATATTTGAGAGAATCGTTTTAATAGGGCAGTAGAAATTACAGGGCATCTTCAGTTCAGTGGTAACAGAAAGGAAGCTGATGCTTTATTTAAGGAAAGTGGCAGAGAAAAGAAGGAGATAGTGAGTTCCATAAGAAGGGAGGCTGGGTACAGTAGCTCAGGCCTGTAATCCCAGCACTTTGGGAGGCCAATTGGCAGCCAAGGCAGACAGATCACTTGAGCTCAATAGTTCAAGACCAGCCTGGACAACATGGCAAAGCCCCGTCTCTACAAAAATACAAAAATTAGCCAGGCGTGGTGGTGCATATCTATAGTCCCAGCTACTTGAGAGGCTGCAACAGGAGGATTGCTTAAGCCCAGGAGGTCAAGGCTGTAGTGAGTGGTGTTCAAGCCAGTGCTTCCTGGATGACAGCCATACCCTGTCTCAAGAAGGGAAAGTGGAATCAACAGAAGGGTGGTTTTTTGTTTTATAGATAATACACAGATGTATTTGAGTGTTCAAGAGTTGAGTTGCAGGGTGTTAGGATGAAGATAGACACTTGACAAGTACAGTGTCTATGACAAGTACTTTGAGGAATGGCATGGAATAGCATCTAAGGCATTGGCGGCAATTAGCTTTGGCGATGAGGCAAGCTGTCTTTGGAGACTAAAGGAAAAAGATCTTCAGATAGATGGGTTGATGTAAAAAAAGACAGGAATGTTGATGATCTGATATTTCTTTGTAAAGCAAGTGTGGGGTGCAGCCATATGCTGCAAGTGAACAGGTGAAGAGTGTTATTGAAAACTTAAAAAGTCTTAAACTACTTATTTACCTATACCTTGGCAAATGGCCAAAAAAGATGTGAGCCTGGGGAAGAATCTGTTTTTTATGCCTTTGGTTGCTTATAGTTGCCAAAGCATGCCTTATTGTGAGCATTAAGACCTAATGACTGGAGATGCTAATCTTTTGAGTACGTATTTTAGCCTAGGAAAGTTGTGGTTTAACTGGGGAAAAAAACAAAAAACTAAACTACTTCATTGGGTTTATTCTGTTACCCTTCCTAATGGATTTTCCAGGGGAGACTTACTTTTAAGTGATTATTGTAGTTTGCCTCTATTTTAAAATATTTCCATTATTAGGTTTGTAATTTTTCAGACATTTAAAAATGATTTCCAAAGGACAAACCATAAGAATTCTTTTTGGCCCAAGCGAAATATACCCTATGGTTTAGTTTTGTTTAAAGTGTTTAATAGGAATTCGTTTTGCCAAGAGGTAGAAACCATTATTCTTAAAATTTAAGAAGTAAATAAAAAGTTAAATGGCAGATTCACAAAATACTTTTTCATTTCTTCTCAAAAATACATCTGTATTTTAGTAACTTTTTAAATACTTCAGATACACGTATACTGTGTTTTGGTAACTTTTGGTTTAATATTTCAGATACACATAAATTTGTGGTTGGAAATTAGAGATGGCTTTCTTTTTGGCTTAAGTGAAATCTTGAAGAATTGGTTTATATTTAGATTTCCTGGCTTGATTTTATAAGGCAGTCTTTTAGGAATAGGATTGTTGGCAGAAGAAATTATTGCTATTACAGCACAGTCCTTAACTTTAAACAGTGTTGCTTATTGGAGCCATTTGCAAGGCTCATCGTTTATGAAAGGCATCTCCTTCTTCTTAAAGATGAAGTGTAGTTATCTCAACCACGAGACGTTTTCCACTGGGTCTCCTTCCTTGTGTTGCTGAGACCATGGGAGGTGGGCATATCCCCCAAGGCTATGGCTGCAGCTCCACCGAGCAGCATTACAATGACTGCCGAGACTGAGAGTCTCTGAAAAAACTTGTCTGTCACTCTGTGGTGGTAGCCCCTGGTGAGTAGAAGACCCTCTTTCCAAACCTACTTAAATGTATTTAAGTATGAAAGGCTAATGAAATTGAGTTAATAGTAAGGATTAAAATTGCACCATTGAACTCTTTGAATGATTTTTTATTGTTTGAAACACTTTTCTGAAATAACGACTCTCGCATTTAAATCGCATTTTTCTTGCACATATGTAAAGCATTGAAACAGCTGGACTCAAGCCAATCCTCTGTCTCCTTATTAGCACTGTAGTTACAGATGTAAGCAGAAGCACAGCTTGTTTGAAGTAATGGCATATTTGAATGTTGTCTCTCTCTTTCTTCTGCCAGGGAGGACATGTATGCCCAGGACTCTATAGAGCTACTAACAACATCTGGTATCCAGTTTAAAAAACATGAGGAGGAAGGAATTGAGACCCAGTACTTCGCAGAACTTCTTATGACTTCAGGAGTGGTCCTCTGTGAAGGGGTCAAATGGTTGTCATTTCATAGGTAAAACGACTGCATTGAAAATGCCATTTGTGTTTCCATCTCATACTTGCTTCACACTTACTTGGGTCACTATGTTAGCAATTTCAGGCTTAATTCTAGAAAGAGTTGACTGCCATATAGAGTTGTCTCCTGATTCTTAGGAGGCTAATGTTGGTCTGCTTAAAGGTTAATTTAAAATATGGGATCCATTTTTGCCTGTGAGAAGCATGTTGCATAGTAGAAAGAGTACAGGTTGCCTAGAAAATGAAAGGCCCTGGTTTAAATCCAGCAATGCCGTTTGGAATTGGTGTTGCCTAGGGTTTTCTTTCACTATTTCTACACCTTAGTTTTTAATGTTCTACAGGGGAAACCATTCATTTACAAAAATCTGTTGAGTATTTACCATATGGCAGGCACTGTGATGAAATTCTAGGAATTAAGCTGTGACTAAAACAGATGAAAATTCTTGTGCACATGGAGTTTATATCCTGATGGGGGTGGACAGTTTTTTAAAAATGGAGTTCATATTGTGGTTTGTTAGATAGCAATAAGTACTATCTAAAATGAAACAGCAAAGAAAATGCTAGAGGTGTGTGTGTAGATGGAAATTAATTTTTTTAAAATAATGTGATAAGGCATCCCTTACAAATATCTTGAAGACTTGTTTTAATAGTTGGTAAAATAATTTATAAACAGTAAATTATCAATAAGTGGTGGTTTTTAATTCTTTATTATTATAAAACTGGATTATTTAAGAGTGTTTCTGGTAAGGAAACTAGTTCCTATTTGTGAAAATAGACTTCCATGTATGAGAGTCTTCTATCTAAGTAAACTAAACTGACGATCCAGGGACTTAAAGTAACCTTCAGAATGATTTTATTTGGCTTTTGTTAGGTTTTGAAAAAAGCATTGTGTTACATAGGTTAATAATCTTTTACTTGGTCTGATTCACACATTTATTTTAAATCTGAATCTCCTGCATGGTTTAGCTTCCAGCTCTGACCTGTGGGATGTTTATAGTGAAGGACGGTTCACATGGGCAACTTTGATAACGTACTAAGCAGAAATTGCTGAGTTGTAGGTACTTAACGCACTTGACCTGCCATCTTTTTGTCTCTTCTCCAGTTGAACCCATACCTTAGGAGACACACCTTAAGACTCTTGATACAAAGAACTTTTTATCAGTCATTTTTACTTCCTAGACATGCAGATACAAAACTAAAAAGTAGTGTCCTACCCTTTTACTATATATGACATACCCTTTCATTTAAAGAATACTCTGACAAAATACAGTGTACTAGGCACTGGGGTATTAAGATGAACAAAAGCAGGGTTGATTTTTGTCTTCTTGGAGTTTAGAATCTAAGTCAGACTAATATATTTGAATATTTATCAAGTTAGGATCAGATTTTATTGCATTAAATATCATTAGTTGTTTTCCTCATATTCTAATATATTTCTAGTAATAAAGAATATTTTAAGTTTATAAATCTTAAATGCTAATATAATTTTACTTTTAATGTTAGTAGGCAAATGCCATATAGACTTCCTGTCAGAAGTCCTGGAAGGAAAGATAGATAAGGGATCGGAGTGTCTAACTTGTCTGGGAGTGTAGGGAGACAGAAAGCTGTGGAAAAGGCCAGATGAAGGGATAAGAGGTCTTGATTTGAGAGTGTAGGAGTTTGCATTTTATTATCCAGGAGAGTAGTTCTTATTTTTTTACTACCCTTCACTTCTTTCATGTGCAACATTTCCATTAATAATGACTCTAAGGGAGCCAGAATTGTGAAGGAAGAGAGGGAGAGCCTACTTATTCATAAAGTCACATAAGAGAAGTGAAAATACCTTGTTAGAATCTTATTCCTTGGATAAAGTCTATGACCACCTTCTGTAAAAGATGGAATGACTGGTATTACTTTTGCCTACCGAATGCCAGTTCTTTTGCTACGTTTGCTAACTCTTCTGGCCAAGTTTCCATTCATCTTTATTTCTCTATTTTCATAGTTATGAAGAAAAAATTTTTTGAGACATCTTTGGGCAGCTTCATACTCTTTGGTGTTCTCTATTCAAGCATCAGCAAAATAGTATTGTAGTGACCACAGGCTTGGTTTGGTAGTGTAGATCTGTGTTGATATCTGAATAATAAAGTGATAAAATTCCCATTATAGTTCTAAATATGTTTGTTTTCTCTGTTTTTGTGTGCACTTCTCTATAATTTTTTTGGAAGGGCTATAATGTGACTTGCTTAAATTTGAATCAGAAAGACATCTTTTTTAAAATCTTTATGGTATTTATGTTTACCTCTTCTCTATTTTAACCCTTTTATAGCGGTTACGACTTTGGCTACTTAATCAAAATCCTGACCAACTCTAACTTGCCTGAAGAAGAACTTGACTTCTTTGAGATCCTTCGATTGTTTTTTCCTGTCATTTATGATGTGAAGTACCTCATGAAGAGCTGCAAAAATCTCAAAGTAAGGCTTCAGTGGCTTTATCTGTAACAGCACACTGTTCAGACCAAATGACTCATGAGATCCTAGGCTGGGGTGCTGTTTTAAACCCTATTTTAAAGTATTACATTAAATGCAATTATGTTATCTGGTCATGTGATTCTTTTTCTTGCATAAATGTTAATTTATAGGAAATCCTTTTTTCAGAGCTTCAGTATATCTTGGCAGAAGGCAGTATTAGTTTTCAACACAATTCAGGCTCAGGTCAGATTCTTGTCATTGCTTGCCAGATTGAAAATCACAAACCAAAACAAAAATGTGAGGACAGTGAGGCTCTCATACATGCACCAATGTGAGTTCTTTCTTTCTCCCAATACCTTGTAAGAATCTGTTCTTACAAGGTAGAATCTAAGGTGGCCAGCGATGTGCACATGTATTCAGTAGTGTGGCAAAAGAGTTTTTCTTTCCTTTTGCCTTATCTTAGCTAGAAATTATTTTGTCAGTTCTAATGATAGGATAGTGTTTCTAGGATTAAACTACACAGCTAAAAGATTCTTTTTCTGGCCAAAAGGTCCTGCCTAGACAGTAGTAATATCCTGATGCTGCATAACATATATTTTTAAATTATAAACTTTCTTTCAAAAGGAGATTTTCTTTGATAAGGAAAAATCCTCCTTCACTTTGAGAACAAAATTACCTCTGGTGGGATGGGCCCTGGGAATACAGTGGTTTTGTCTTTCTTAGTTGTACTCATTTAAGCTATAACTAAAAAAGCAAACAAAAATACATTGAGGCAGTGTGGTTGATTTCTAGAACCTGCATCGTGTCTTCTTTCTTCAGTGAAACCAAGGTTGATCAAATTTTCACCTCATCAGGGTTTTAGAAGTGCAAGTGAAGTTACGATTTTAGATGGTGAAGACTTCAAGAGCTTTGTTTTTAAGCAGAAAGAACATGGGAATTAAATAAGGAAACTTTGCTTTTTTTTTTTTTTTGAGATGGACTCTCTGTTTCCCAGGCTGGAGTGCGGTGGTGCGATCTCAGCTCACTGCTACCTCTGCCTCCTAAATGTTACTACCATCTAGGCAGGACCTACACATTTACTGTAGTACTTACCTATAACAAGCTAACATCTTTTGGCCAGAAGAAGAATCTTTTAGCCATGTAGTTCAGTCCTGGGTTCAAGTGATTCTCCTGCATCAGCTTCCCAAGTAGCTGGGATTACAGGCACCCATCACCACGCCCAGCTAATTTTTGTAGTTTTAGTAGAGACGGGGTTTCACCATGTTGGTCAGGCTGGTCTTAACAGATAATTGAAGATGAGAAGCATTGTTTTGGCCAGTGTTTACTTTTTAATACAGGACATGGTCGGCATATGACTAAAGAAGTTTTTATAAAAGATTATGTTTATAGCAGTAGACTTATACTTCCAGCAAGTGAACTTGCAGCAGGGCATCCCTTACTTGAGAAACTCAGCCCACCCTTTGGCACTGCATGCTGATAATCCAGGGCCTACATGTTTTCATCTGGCTTAGGAAACTTTAATTGACATGTCTGTATAATGACAGTTTTGAGGAGCAGGGAACCAAATTATTGCTCACTATGTGTGTGTTACTGGGAAGTTTCTTAAGTACAGATACTCTGAAGGTGTCCTGAGTGAGCTGCTGTGTTAAAATGCAGGTTAATGACAAAGGTGCTTTCTGACCTATAGTCAGCCATGCTGTTCTATTGAGTTCTGTTGTTCTCATAAGCAGCTGCTGATGATACCTAATCCTCCTGCTGTTTTTAGCACAGAAGCAACTGCACAGAAGGAGCTGCTGTGCAAAGCATTGTTTTAAGCCGTGGTGTATGGAAGGGCTAGTTTACTAGTGGAGGCCTTAACAATTGAGAGAAGAATTTGTTTTGTTGTTGGTGTTGGTTTCTTTCCTTCACTCTCTACTCTCATTCTCCTCTCCCTTTACTCTCCGTCTCTCTCCTCCCTCTCTTTCCTTCTCTCTGTTACTGTGCTTCCCTTTCTTTCTTTCCACTCTCATTATCTTTTTTAATCTTAGCAGTATTAACATAGGTGGATTATGGCAGACCACTCTAAGGAGTTGTATCCTTATACTTGTTTTAACTAACATAACCATAGTTAAGCATTTAGCATATTCTTAATGATTTGGTTATTCATAATGACTTTGTTTTGTAAAAATTAAGTGCAAAACTACAAATGGACTGGTGGGAAGTTTAAGAAAATTTGAAAAAAAAATGGTGTTATACTAGCTATTCAGTTTTATAATTATTACTGGATTGATAGACTATGAGTATAGTTGATAAATATTATCCTATATATGGTCTGCTTCCCTCCTATCTCTAGTAACGTTATTTACCTGTCATACGCCCTGAAACATATGATGAAGATACATTTTCCCAATTAGGATCTCGTTTTCTATTAAGTGATACTTTTTCCGCATTCAACAAATACATTAGTAATTCACAATCTCTGTTTCTTCCCCCTAATCTTGATAAGGTTCACCTTTACATACTAAAGTTTATTTTTATTTTGGTCGGTGTCTAAGTTTATAATTTGTGAATTCAGGTGTTGTAATATTTTTCTCCTTGACAAGCAATTTTTATTTCTTCTAGGGTGGATTACAGGAGGTGGCAGAACAGTTAGAGCTGGAACGGATAGGACCACAACATCAGGCAGGATCTGATTCATTGCTCACAGGAATGGCCTTTTTCAAAATGAGAGAAGTATGAAGACATCACTGCCTTTTTCTCAGTTGGTTGTTAGGTTGAGAACATTAAAAATCGTAATGGCCAAAGATTTTGGGCAACACATACCTACTAAGTAAAGATATAATTAGATACCATATGAGTCATATGCACCACACAAAGTATTCAAAAATAAGTCATCTTGGAATGTAGTTCATAAGGAACTTGGGGAGAACATGTTCTTCCTAGAACCCCAAATTTTAAAACATAAACTACCTGAGAAATCATGTAGGTCCAACCATGTTATTTCTCAGGTGAGAAAACAGGCTAATAACTTCCATGATTAAACACATAACTAGTGGGAGAAATCCAGAGTTCTTTTTGTAGACTCCCATCAGTGCTCCTTCCTTAAGGCAAAGATTTTTAGGTTTCTTCTAGCATGGCCTTCTTTTAGGCTTTAAACTGGTGATAAAAATATTATTTGCTCATGCTATTCTCCACTACTTTGAAGATTTTATAGAGTAGGGCTCAGGATTTTTACTGGATTGAGTCTTAAAAGGGGGGTTGAAATAAATCCAATGTAGTAGTTGAATCAGAAACCATATTAGGAAAACCCTCCTTAAATGGCAAAAGGCAGAGATCAGTTCCTTGAGTATAAAATGTTAGGTGTGGAAGAATGAAACCTAATGAACCCATATCTACTCTTAGTAGTTGATATGCACAGATACACCTATCTATAGGTAAACAGGAAAATTGGATGTACAGAAACAAAATAAGTGAGGTTTTTCTTGCCTATACGAAAGTTTTCCCTTAAGCAAAAATTCACTTCAGATTTCGAGTATATTCTCTTGGACATTAAATTATTGACTGAGGCTGAGAATTTAACTTTTTGTAGCAGTGTATTAATAGAAAGTATTAAAGCTGTTTTGCTAAGTAGTATTGATTCAGAAGTGATTTGGACTGTCCATTCATGACACGTAAATACTTTGTTTTGGACTCCTTCCCATTGTTTCATTAGATAATTGAAACGTTTTGGACTTTTTAGCTTTGCATTTTAAAAATGTCATCATGGTTTAACTAAAGGTAGATTTCTGGCACTAATGTATTTTTATTTTTCTTGGCTTCTTCAAGGATGGTAATATAGTGTGAATGTTCAGATTTTACTGTCCATAACTTTAGGGTTTATTTATCGGCAGCTCAGCCTTGCACATAGACTTAAAACAGCTTATGAACCTAAACTTTTTTCCTACCATCATTGGCTTTCTTTATTCTTACTGATGAGTATTGTTAAATTAATGGAATAAAATATTTATTTTTCCATGATTACAAATTCTTATAAAAATGGTCTAAATGTTAATGGAAAAGACAGGCATTTCTACATTTTTTGTGTAGTCTCTTTCTTTGGTTTCTGAGCTCTGTACTTTTGAGGACATCAGTCTTATTTATTGAACTTAAATGTGTAGCCTCAAAGGAACACCATAGAAAAGAGCTGTCATTATTGTTAATGAACAGTCAATACTTACATTGCTGAAATATAAATTAGAAGTGGTACCTTTTGGTTAAAATTATCTTTTTTTTTTCTTCAAAATTCCCTTTTAGATGTTCTTTGAAGATCATATTGATGATGCCAAATATTGTGGTCATTTGTATGGCCTTGGTTCTGGTTCATCCTATGTACAGAATGGCACAGGGAATGCATATGAAGAGGAAGCCAACAAGCAGTCATGACATGAAATAGTCCTTTTATTTTTATTTTGAGCTACACACATGCTTGTATATAGGTTTTATCTCTGGTTGAATCCCTTGAACAATAGACAGTACCTTTCCCCTGCCCCTTTCATGGCCCATTTTATTGTCTCCCTTTCAATACTAAGAAGTATGACCGTTCCTATCTCAGATCTTAATAAAAAAATGCATTCAGGTTAAATTTGGCCTTAATATACTTGTTAGCAAGCGTGTGTGACAGAGAGTGGGGAAAGCTACATCAGTGAATATTTTGATAAACTTTACCTACTTGAGTTGGGTTTATTTTTCCCTTTTCCTAAATTAACTAGCACTGACTGTAATTTATTTCCCTGTTTCATGTCTCTCCCTTCCATTCTGCAGGAGTTTTAGCTATTTGAGATTGTGGACCATCAATTTTGCACTTTAGAGAGTGATTCTGACTCAAAACCTCTGTTTTATCAGAAATTTTGTTTGTTTTTTCTTGATCTTAGCTGGAAAATGACCGTCTGCCAACTTTACACAGTATTTACTTGGTTTTGACCCACAGACTATATAGCACATTCATTGTGCTGTCAGTTCAGCAAAACTAAAAAAAAAAAAGACAAGAAACTACTGAGGAGCTTAGTAACTGCTGTTTCTGTACGTAGTGTTTAATCTTCCAAGCACATCTAGTGTCTGTCAGTTTCTAATTGGCATGTGTAGGCTGCTCTGTGACTGAAGAATTTTCAAACTAGCTTTACACCCTTCAGGAAAAATCCCTTGTGATTGGATGTTTAGTATCTGCCAGGAAACTGGTACTCAAGATGTTGAAGCTACAGTTATTTTATGATAGCACACTTCCCTTGATCTGCTTATTTTTATTCTGTCACTGTTTACCCTTGTTTTTTTTTTATTTTGTAGCCATACTTATGATACTATTGATTTGTTGGTTACACAAATCAATTTTATTAAAATCCAAAGATAACAAGTCTTTAAGTATATTTTGTACCAAATTAAATTAGAAAACAAAAATTGTGCTTGCTACAAAAGTAAATAATGGAGAGATTTGGTACAAAACAACAAAACACACACACACAAAAATATATATATATATATATATTCTCATATATATATATATATAGAGCGAGCGAGCTAATAAAATTACCTGAGGAGTGTAATGCTTGTTTATTTTTTTGTGTATATCTTTGCAATCTATTTTATATATATTGACAAAAGAGACTGTGAAATATTTAGTCATGCAGAATATGTGACCAGACCAGAGCATGTGTAGGAAGACTTTTCAGTAATCATTAACTCTACCTTGAAATGACGGACTACAAGTTATAATGTGTGTTACCTACACATACAATCAGTAATATTAGCAAATCTCCAAATGTTACATTGGTTTGTCTCCCTTGTACATTCTTTATTCATGATATTACAGTGCTGTAACTGGGTGGTCCTTTTTAAACAAAACATTATTTGCAAAACAGAGGGTATTATTTGTTTTTAAAGCTTTTGTAAATAAAGGCTTCAAAAATGTTTTCTTATAAATGTTGATGACTGGTGATTTTGTTTTGGAAATACTCATTTGGGGGATATTCTTTTTTATTTGGGCAACTCTTTTAGTAACTTCCTTCATTAACCCTAGATGATTATTAGTCCATTAATTGAAAAATCAAACCTTTCTGCATTTTAAGTGTTGTCTTATTCTTGTTCTTTATGAATACCTCAACTAGTTAATTAAGGACTGACTTATTTCTCCTTTCCAGGAATGCATTTATTCTGAAGGGTATACTTACTTACAAAGTAAATACATTTGATAATAACTGTGGCTTTTAAAAAAATCTAACACAATGTAGGAAGTTTCTGGTTTCCTTTTGTCTTAATTAAAAATGAAGATTCTTTTCGCTTATGATTTTTTAGTTTTTATTGAGAAAACTAACATTTACATTTTATTCAACTAATAGTTCAACTATTCATTGAGAAATCAATGCTGGATTTGAAATAGGAATGATATTTTTTTTTTACTAGCCACATAATTGCTCATAACTTATGTC
Source organism: Cacajao melanocephalus (assembly GCA_963573385.1). Classification (NCBI taxonomy): domain Eukaryota; kingdom Metazoa; phylum Chordata; class Mammalia; order Primates; family Pitheciidae; genus Cacajao; species Cacajao melanocephalus. Next base: position 35,904 of record CAUYLG010043645.1, read on the forward strand.
AGTTCTGGCTTCTGTCCCTAAGAAGTATAGATAATCCGTAACTTACTATCATCTTTCAACTTAATTTTTCAACTTTACAGTGGGTGTATTGAGAGGTAACCCCATCAAAAGTTTAGGAACTCCTTAGGATCTACGATAGGGTTACAGTTTCTACTGAATGAATGTGTATTGCTTTTGCACCATTGCAAAGTCAAAAATTTTAAGTTGAACCATTGTAAATTGGGGGACTGTATGCTGCTGCCTGCATTAAATGCATTTTGGTATTTTTTCAGATGTAACTTCATTGTTAAGTTGAGCACCTATACAGTATTTTATAACTTCTGTAGAGGAACATTATGACTTACTGGGTCTAAGGTTTTTTTTATTTTGTTCCAGACAGTCCAAATGTTTGTAGAGTCTAGGTTTTAGACATAAAATATTTGGTAATTTTTTTAGTGTTCCTGAGCCATTAATTACAGACTCTTGTATCTTCTGCTAAATCTACTAAAGCAAGCCAGAATCGGCTTGTTGCTTGTTTTTATATGGCCCATGAACTGAGAATGGCTTTTTGTTTGTTTTAAATCGTTGGGAAAAATAAAAGAATATTTCCTGACATCTGAAAATTACATGAAATTCAAATTTTAGTGTCTACAAGTTTTTATTGGAATGCAGCCACAATCATTTACATATTATCTATGGATATATTTTTGCTACAATGGGAAAGATGAGTAGCTGCTACAGAACCTGTTCATTGTTTTTCACATTGCTGCTTGGCAAGCTACAGAATCACAGTGATGCAGATGTGACCTGAAAGTATTTGGAATGTCCTGTATATTGCTACATTTATTACTTTTCCTACTACCAGTTCATGCCCCGTATGTCAGAACAAGGAAAGTACACTTTGAATGTTATGCATTTAAGGCACACTGGAATGTGGACTATTTTATTATGTGGTGCGGTACATTGTGTTTATAATGCAGTGACACCACAACTGCTAAAAGAATAGACTGACAGTATCAGACTAACATCAAAATATTATCAATTCATGGGAAAGCACCATAAGAATTAGAAAATTTGAATGTCACAGCATAATTTCACAAAGAAAAATTAGGCTGCAACTAAAATGTTTACAAGTGGTCAAGAAAACTGTTTACTAATGCTGAATTCTATCATGCTTGAAGATAGTAATGACCCCAAAGAAATGCGTCCAGAGAAGATTAAGACATCAGCTTTTTGATGAGAATAGTAGTTTGAAGAATGAAGACTTTGGATACAACATCAAATGATACCGAGTGTTGTTATTTAGCTTCAGTACTGCCTAGCTTCATTTTTTGAGAAACCATTGCTGGACTTGAAGTGACTGAAGAATTTGTATGGAACTACAAGTGGGAATATTTTCAAAAAAGTAGAGTACAAACTGAAGTGGAATCTACTAAGATGTGATGCAACTGATGGTGGTTAAAAAAAAATGCATAGAGCAGAAAAAAGTTTATTTGGTCAAATTTGTAAAGCTTGTGAAAATGTAAGTTGTTTAAAGCCTATAGCTATTCACTTTATTATTCATCAGCAAGTACCTTGCAGGAAATATTGGTGCTACTGAACTGGTCAACAGTGAACTTCACTTGTGTGAGTGAACTTCATTTTTGTGAGAAACAGAAGCTGAATATTCTGATTAGATTTACCACACAGGCGTTCAATGGCTTAGCAGTGCTAAAGATTTATTTTGACTATTTTGGGCTCACACTGAAATTTTTCTGAATGAGAAGAACCGTCCTCAACCACTGTTTTTTAACACTGAGTGGCTTTGGAAATTAATTTTTGCCACAGACTTATGAAATATTTCTTAATAAATTTCACCGAACAACATACCATGGTAAACTCATTTCAATAAAAACTAAAATTTAAATCATAGGATTGTCAAGCTGCTTTATATACTTCCTGTGCTATCAAAAGTCAAAACAGCACTCTATTGCCACATCCATTTTTAGTGGTTATATTTTCCTATAGCAGTTTTTTGGACCTTGATGCAATGCAAAGAAAATTCTTAAATTTTAAAAGCATTTAACTGCAATTGAAGAGTTTCCTTTTAATCTTCTGTTGGAAATGAATCATCTTGAATGAATGACATGCTAAAGGGTAAATACCAAAAAGGAATCCTACAATTGCCTTACAAGTGATGAATATGCTTAAGTAAAATCACAGGCTCATGGATGTGTCAGTATTTAGCAGTACCTCAAACTATTTGTGTGAAAGGACACTTGTGAAGATGAAATATGTGAAATCTCATTACAGATCAGCATTAATAGGAATACCAGCTTTCAGCCCAAATTGACCAAAATGTTACCTCCAAAAAAACACCTTTTCCCCATTAGTAGACTTCTATTACTATAAAAAATTGTACTCATGTTTTGAGTTTTCAACTTTTAGAATAAAACTTGTGAAAAATTGAGTACCTAAGTAGTGTCCTTCGTTTTGTCTTAGCTTGCAAAGCCTGTATTTGCTACCTGGCCTTTTTTTTAAAAAAAAAAAAAAAAAAAAAAAAGACTTGTCCACCTCTTGAAGAAACTCACGGGTCTGTATCTCTGTCCTGTTTGCCATTTCATCTGCATTGCCATAGGCAGTGGCTCCTCTGGGTAGACAATCCAAGGTGGAATCAAATTATGAATGTATATGTTGTGTCATGTCTGTAAAATAAATGTGTTAGAATTTATAATTTCTTAAACGGATAGGAAAAACACTGATTATTCTGTGTGTAGGTACTTTGTAGTGAGGACCAGTTCACACATGCCATTTGCTATGTTGGTGTAATTTTTATGAAAGTTTCATTCATACCAACGTTACCTTTTATTTTTCTATTAAGACATTATAGAAATGTAGAACTGTACACATCTAAGTCCTGCAGAATTTTCATTTCAGGTTTTAAAAGTTAAAAAAAGCATACAGTGAAAATTCCAAGAAAACAAGATTCATGTACATTCTCACTATACAATTTCCATTTATTCCAACTTGTATTATATAGTTTTCTATTGGATTAGTTGGTTAATGTTTAGTGTAAAAGCAATTGAGCAATTTCTCTTTAGAAGTCCATTTCATTGCTTTGTAGCCATAGTCTGTAGTTGAATGAACCAAGCTACTTTTCTCCAAAATTACTCATTTTCTTTTTAAAGATAAACTGGTAAATACTCTTCTTTCTGTTAGGCAGGAATTTTTTGTACATGAGAAGCATTCATGAATATAATCTGCCCTCTTGCTTTATCATCATAAGAGGGGAAATTAGCTGCTTTCACACACTTCTGTTTGGGCTGTTTCTCTCAAAAGATAAGAATCTTTATTCAATACCATATCAAGAAATTGGAGTTCCTTTAGCTTCAGACTTAATATCATCATGGCTTCCAAATTGTTAGGAAGCGCAAGTTTGAAGATCCAAGGGTACTTAACATTTTACATCACATTAGCCATATCATAGGTTTTAAGTGTTTTTGATGGGGACCTGTTTAACTCATGCCATATACCTGTTTTGTTTTTCTAAATAATTAATACTGTAAGTTGTTAGCAGGTGTCATATCGCTGCAAAGCCCATGTATAAAGAATAAAAACCTGTTCTTGAGTTATATGTGTGTATACAGACTTTCCTTCCATTCGTTGTAGCAATTCTGGGGCTATCCTCTACTTCTTGCTTAAGAATGTTTTTAAAATAACTTCAACACATTTGCATGTTACTCCAAGATTAGTTTATAATTAAGGCTGCTTTTTAAAATATTCAGCTTTCACACAGTATTTGATTAGTTCACTTAAGATGCTTTTAATAGTACACTTTAGGGAGCCATACATACTGACAGAAAAAGACACAAAATCTAAACTGACAAAATAGCCTTGCTTTCATAACTGAGTAAAATACAACAGGAGAACTGACACATTTTTTAGTATCTGTTTAAATTCAGCATCAACAAAATTTTACTTTGACGCACTATGGGTTTTTTTAAAATTGATTAAGCACCTTTATCCATCAAACGGAAGCTATTAAGTATTAATAATTTTAGGTAGGATTGAGCTCCTTGTACTGTTAAACCTTCCCTGGAAGAGGCAACATAAATAATAGGTTGTTTTCAAAAACCAAGAAATACTACTATCCTTCCTGAGCAGTACGGAACTAGCATAAACCAGGGCTTAAAATCACTTTCCCTTTAGTATGGTACTCATAAACCGCTCAGAAAATTAGTCTTAACAGACATTTTCCCCCAATTGTAAACAATACAGAAATACTGAAAGCTGGCTATGAACAGGAACGTCAAAAAGATCTACTTTTGAACATTTTTCACCAGTTTATTTTTGCCCTCACTTTCCTGCAACAAGAAGATCTGCAAATGATTGTCTTCTATTGGCATTGCCCAGATTTTTGTATTTGAACATTTTGCTCATATAAGAACAATTAGAGGGTGTTGGTGATTGAACTGTTACCTGGATTGTATTATCATAGTTCTTTGCTTACATTTCAAGGGGACTATTTGAGGAAGGAAAAAAAAATGGGTGCCCTGTTTCAGAGTCTCCTGTAATACTGAACACTGTGGTGGGAGGAACTTCATATTCACAGTTTTTGATTCACAGGAGGTTTTTTGAAACAAGCCTACTTGATTTCATCCTGTCAGTGATGTCCACTGTTTACAAGCCAGGGCGCTACTATAATAAAAAATCTTATGGGAAAGAGAAAAGGAAAATGCATGGTTTCACCATTATAAAGTATAACACAATTTCCTGTGTTCTGTAACAAAATGAGATCCTTTGGTAATAAATTATAAACGAAATCTGGTGGAGAACAAATTGCTTTTAAAATCTAGATTTCTCTAATGTTGGCTTCTACTTAATGCTTTTCATGATGTTACAAGATCAAATTACTAAAACTTGCAATAAAAAGTAGAATCTAGGAATTTTTACTAAGACAGTGAAAAAATTCTAGTGGTATCTTTGTAAAAGAGTAGCAAATACTTAAGGTGTGTGATATAGTCTCCTTCCACATGTAAGAGGAAATCTGTGCTGAATTGGCTAAGTATGTGGAAAAGAAGTGTAAAACTTTCAGGATTAAGCCAGGTGGTTTTCTGCTTAGAAGAACATGTTTCTGCAGAAGGCTATTACTTAAAACACGTTATTTGTGAAAAATCCACTTGTTGAAATGTCACTTTGGTCAAAATATTAGCAGATCAGAATCTGGAGTCTGGGTGTGTGGATGGGATGGTTGTGCTGGGGGAGACCTTCATCATGATTTACAATGTAAACTGCTTTGCATTTACCATTTTCTGAAGTTTCTATATTTGATCAAAGGTATCCAGAGTCATCACTTTGACAAATAAGAATCTGACAATATAAGTATATACCAAAGGATACAGTATGACTTCAGAATCAGCCCAGCAAGTTTACATGTATTTCAAAATAAGAACAATTTGCTAGTTTATAATGTAATGGAGTAATATACTTGTTTCATATGTTTTCTTCAAGCATGATTCATTACGATTGCTATTTTTTGTAAACATGATTTATATCTTTGATTTCCCTAGTTATTTTTTGTCAACATATGCCATATTTCCAATAGTTGTCTATTGATTACAGTGTACTTGAGTTTCATAGTCTAATTGTCCTCAGAATCATTTAACTACTACGAAGTAAATACCTTACATTCTCACCACCCCTTCCCCAAAGACCTATGTTATGACCACACTGAAGACATGAATTTTGCCATTAGTAGCTCTAATAAACTATTAGGAAACTTTATGCTTAAAATAGTTTATGTTGTCAGTGTCAGTACAAAGGCAATTTCTTATAGCAGTTAATGAAGGTGATCAACCACTTAAGGAGGATATATTAGGAGTGAATTCATAGATATGAACTTCCTTGAATCATCATCATTGTATTCGGATGCAACTGTTCTTTAATATATCTTTCAAATAACAATCCTCTTCCCTACATAATAGCAAATAACTAATGTATATGAAGCATTTGTACACTATCTTTTAATGAAAAATTTCTTAAATCTTGACTCCTAATATTGTAAAATCTATTTTAAAAAATCAAAATTATCAGTTTAATGGACAGTAAGGACAATTAAAGTATGTGTCTTCAAGTTCGAGATAAGCCATTAAATTTTTGAAAGTAAATACTTAAGGGTAAATTTTATATAAATATGTACAAAATGTAGATATATTTATTTAGCACTTTGTTCACTTAGATAAATTTATATGGCATATCTAATGAGATACACAATCATCTCCAAAAATTATAACTCCTTATAATTCAAAACAAAACAACCCTTTAAAGGTTACTTACTATATGAAAACAGGGAACAATTACAACAATAAATTGTTTTAACTTTCCAAATCTGATTCTAATGTGTATTGACATATATGTCATTATATAAAAGACTGAGGGAAAGGTGAATTAACAGTACTCTAGCAGAGTAAAGGATAAAAAGCCCTCTTTTTCCCCCAGCTTCCAGTTTGACTAGAGGGAATACTTAATAGAATCCTGTCCACAAAAACAGCTAATAGTACTGTGCTTTGAAAAAAAAATCTGACTTCATATAATTATTAATACATCCCGTGCTGCTGTTGCCTGTAAGACTTCAAGCAGTAGCTATAGGTTCCAATCTGGCACTTCAGGTATTTTAAAAAATGACCAAAACGTGCTTTAAGATGAAAGTTAAAATGTTATATTTTTTGAGATTTCTTAAAGCAGATTGTCAGATGAAACTCTTTAGCTTAAAACAAATCTGTAAAAGAATGCAGATTTTTCTATTGTTCAAAGAATCTCACTCAAATGAACTATAAAATGGACTTGGTTGACACTGTTTTTTCCACAAGCACATTTAATATAAAACTATATTTTTAGCAAGGATAAGTAATTGCAATGATCCTTTATTCTATTATCCTCTGGCCTTCTAGTTTATTTTATGTTGAATGTTTGGTTTAACAAAGATTTTGAAAAGTTTATTACCATTTTCTCTTTGATTAAATGCCAATTACTTAGTTGGTGCAGTTTTAAAAGGTAATCTGCTTTAAATTCTCAAAATCAGTACCAAAAAAGCATACGGCTTATTATTCTAATTGTTAACATTTACAAAAATTATACTGCACTCAAAACAAAAAATAAAGCTTTTTTCAAATAGTGCATACAAGGCACAAGAGCTTCTTAGTATATTTACTGAAGCTGAACATTCTGGCATCAACAAACACACTATTTTAGTTTATCTCAAACTAAATTTCCAAACAGCACACCATTTAGTTCATGTTGAACTAACTTTCCAAAAGTTGTATGATTTTTAGCGATTTGCATAATTTAATCTTAATAGGTATTTAAGGAAAAATATAGTTTACCTGTCACAGTTTTGATGAGAGGACAAAGAAATAATATAGGTATCACTGGAGGGTGAATCTATTGACCTATTAGGAATTCTTAACAGAAATTCAATATTTTTACTATGTTCAACAGGAGAAGTCATCTAAAAAGAGATTTTTAAAAAGCAAAACTGACAACAGAATGTCATAAAACAATCTTCATAATTGCTATCATAAATTTCTCCCCAATTTAAGACTATTAGAAGAGATGAAAATGTGTTTCTGATTTAACAGAAATGTACTGTATTCTGACAAAAGTATTCCAGCCAACTGCTTTAAAAGGGAGCTCAAGCTTCAATGTCCACACTTATTTTCCAGCAGAGAACGAAGGCTGGAATTAAGTGAGGCAAAAATTGATGATCTTCAACTGTAGGCCACCTGGACTCTGTAATAAATTCACAGTTATTACAGTTCATTCAGTCTGAGGCAGGATTCACATCAGAGGAAAAAAAAAGAAATATGGTTTGCTACTTTCATCTTCTTAAAGGTAACAAGTTTTACAAATAACACTTATTATAATGTGACTTGAAATCTCTGAAATCTTAATATCTTAATAGTCTAAATTTTCAGATTCAGAAAATCAAATGATTAGTGGAGTTTTTATGTGATAAACTGTGCTACCCATATATTTGGGTAAAAAACTGATCCTTGAATATAGTCCAGGTTTTTCAGAGATATTTTCCGTGTTGATTAATAAACCAGACTACTTTTAATATTTAATAGGAGTTTCTGTTAGTTGTAACAATGTGTATACTGGATCCAAAATATGTTATATTTTAATCAATGGCTTGGAGAGAACTAATCAATTCATATTCTGCATTTCCAGCCAAACGGATATAGGCACAACTGACCAGAGGCACCTTCCTTTGGGAAGCCTCTTCCATCCATCTACAGTATCGATACCTTGAAATAAAACAGAAAACAGGAAACTACTGTGTTAACCATAAATATGCAAAATGAACCAACTGATTTTATAATCTGTTTCAGTAATATCCCTCATTCAAAACTGTTTACTATGCTGGAAGACTCAGTAGATGTGTTCTTGAATACAGACCTTTACATCAATACTGCTCAAACTTTAATATGCATATACAAGAGAGGATCCTATTAAAATGCAAAAAACAAAATGCAGACTCTGATTCAGTAGGTCTAAGATAAGGCCTAAGATTCTGCATTTCTATTAATCTCTCAGGTCATCCCAGTGCTGCTAGTTTGAGGCTACAGTGTGAGTGGCAGGGTTCTATGTTGTTAGTTCTGCATTCATCTGAGGCTGAATGGAGTTTAGGAGTGGCAATTGAGTGGGGAATGACATTTAGGGAAATGATTTTAAAACTTCATGTGCTTAGAAGCACAGCATTTCTTTTGTCTTTTCTTTTTCTTTGAGACAGGGCCTTACACTTTCACCCAGGCTAGAGTGCAGTGGTGCAATCTCAATCTTGGCTTATTGCAACTTTCACCTCCCTGGCTCAAGTGATCCTCCCATTCTCCAACCTCAGCCTTCGAAGTGGCTGGAACCACAGGCACATGGCACGACACCTGGCTAATTTTTTTTTTCTCTATTTTTGGTTGAGACAGGGTTTCACCATGTTGCTTAGGCTGGTCCTGAACTCCTGAGCTCAAGCAATCTGCCTGTGTTGGCCTCCCAAAGTGCTGAAATACCACAGGTTTGAGCCACCATGCCCAGCCAGTATTTTTTATTTATACCATTTGACAGGAAAGGTTGGTAAGCTAAATTTAATTTACTTTTTAGTACTAACTATGGGTTTAGGCACATTATAACCATCTGGAAACTGCTGAACTAAGAAATATTTTATAAAAAGGTGACATCATTTACTAACATAGTTCAAAAAGAGGAGAAAAAAATATGAAGATATTTAATATAAATTAGGCACCTCAATATCAGACTATTATTTGCTATAAATACAGTTTGAATGAATTGCTAATCTGTGACATAAAGCAGGAAAAAAATTATTTTTAAAAGTCTAGGGTCTATTAGCTACTTTAGGAAAAACTTAACTAAAAAAACAAAACATGGCCGGGCACAGTGGCTCACATCTGTAATCCCAGCACTTTGGGAGGCTGAGGCAGGCGGATCACAAGGTCAGGAGTTCGAGACCAGCTTGGCCCATATGGTGAAACCCCATCTTTACTAAAAATACAGAAATTAGCCATGGTGGCACACGCCTATAGTCCCAGCTACTCGGGAGGCTGAGGCAGAAGAATTGCTTGAACCTGAGAGGTGGAAGCTGCAGTGAGCCGAGATCATACCACTGCACTCCAGCCTGGGTGACAGAGTGAGACTCTGTCTCAGAAACAAAACAAAACAAAACAACAACAACAAAAAAAACTTGTTACTGCAACTGGTTATATCAACAGAATTAAAAACGTTACATCAGAAAATCAGGAGTATATTTTTAGGTCTGTAGTGCTGAGTCATGCTGCCATTTTGTGATCATGACTACTAATGCCATTTGAATTAATAAAATCAAGTTTCTGTCAAATTTTTAATTTCAGTGTTTTTACTTTGTCACTCATCCATCGAATGTTTGTTGAGAACCTACTATGTGTCTGGCATTATGCAAAGTGTTGGAGATAAACAAACACAAGGGTGGTATTATGTCAAAATATTGGGAAGTCTAGATGGCTTTTATGTAATACCACCATGTAAATATGTAAAATACTTAACACACAGAAAAATTCCTAGTAGCACTGAGCTTAAAAACAATGGTCATTCTTTCACTCTTTCTTTCTTTTCTTTTTCTTTCAAAAAAATTTAAAAAAATAAAAAAACAATGGTCATTGTAACTGATGATTTCAAAATACTGAAAAAAAAAATCCTGTGAAATTCTGTTTTAACTATGTTCTGTACAATATTTTATTTGTGGTATTGGCTAGTGACTCATATTTGTTATAGTTACATTCTAAAATTATACTCATAGTACATTGATTATTATTATTATTATTTGAGATGGAGTTTTGCTCTTGTGACCTAGACTGGAGTGCTGTGGCACGATCTTGGCTCACTGCAACCTCTGCCTCCCCAGTTCAAGCAGTTCTCCTGCCTCAACCTCCCAAGTAGCTGGGATTAGAGGCAACTGCCACTACGCCCAGCTAATTTTTGTATTTTTAGAAGAGATGGAGTTTCGCCATGTTGGGCAGCCTGGTCTGGAACCCCTGACCTCAGGTGATCCACCCACTTAGCCTCCCAAAGTGCTGGGATTACAGGCATGAGCCACGATGCCTGGCCTCATAGTTATATTCTAAAATTATTTTCAGAAATTTAATAACGTCCCTTTGCTATTTAATCAAATTCATATATTTTCACTATTTTAACCAGTTATGTTCAGTGTGACCTACTGTACCATAATGTATTCAGAACTAATAGTGGTCTTCCCAAAATGAAACACTAGTCAGCTGGCAAATTGCCAGATAAGCATCTTGCTGTTTTAATACATGGCTAATTCATCAAAACCAGAACAAATAAAAACAGAGATCCATACACTTCGATGCAAATAATCTTGTTTTACAAGCGAATCTCTTCTTTTAATAGACTTTAGGATTCTAGATTGCAATTTTATAAATAGAGCTTTATCTTGATATCTTTAATATTCAACTCTGTAAATCGTTAAAAGTTGTTTGTTCCAAAGGGGTTCCTTATTGTAGCTTTTTATTGACTGCAATCTTATAAACAGATCATATTTTAAAGAAACTGATTTGAAACTGCAGGTTTAAAAAAAATAAAGTTTAAAGAAAATGATTTGGAACACCTATTATTTTAAGGTTAATACATGCTATGAGGCTCTACTATGACCCCAAAATGGGAAGGACAGTGTGCCAATGAGTGCATTAATGAGATACAATTGCATTGTATTTAGATTCAGTTAAGATTCTGCTAATGGATGGTCAAGGATATACCACTGTATATTCTGAAAGATGAAAAATATTAAAAACAATTATTCTATTTTCTTATAAAATGATAAGATTATTTTTATGTATAGTTCAGTATTTTAGGATTGATCTCTGCCACTTAATGCATTACTATAAAATGGCTTCTGTTCATTAACTTATTTCTATAATTCATGAAGTTAACCTAAATACCAGCTAATACTGAAGCTAGGTCTGTGCACAGAGGTCCCAGCATGGCTAATGCAATCTCACAAGTCAAGTAAAAGATCTATATGAGTCACTCGCAAATAAGTAAAAATGTTTACGGAAACCATTTGCCCTAAGAAAATTAGAAGACTGTTAAAAATATAAAACAATAAAGAGAAAATTATCGTACTTTTACCAAGCATGAATTTATCTTGCTTGAAGAGTTAAGTCTCATTCTCCATGGTTAATGCAGGATTGCTCATACCTTAATGAAAGAACGTAAGTTAGCATTTTTGGTTGCTTTTGAACAAATATGCAGAAACTAGTTATTCATCTATGTATTATGAATCCCCTGGTAGACTTCCAAAGGTGTCCTGTACATAATAAGGGATGTATAAGACGGTTATATAGAAACACACACACACCCCTTATACAGTGTCAGCTACAACCACTATCTCTCTCTCTCCCACACACAATACACTAAAAATAGAAATATACATCTGAGGAAGTAGGGGAACATAATAGTGAAAGATATATTGACCCACACTGCTCACATCAGCTTACACCATTTCCAAATTCTTCCCCTACTGACCTCATTTTAGTCAAACCAGTCTTTGAGTCCTTTCTCACCTCATTTTTCTTGTTTCTTTTCCTTTCTATACATCATCTTTTAAACTTTAAGTAGTTCCTCATTTCATCCATCCAACTAACAAAAAAATTAATCGAACATGCCGAAGGAATATAACAGCATGTGAAAGTCAAGAAACCACTGCTATGTTAATATAAACTATATAAGATGAAACATGAATCCTTTCTGGAAGAAGAGGAGTTTGTCATTTTTCCACTTCTCAACAACTGACCCCCAACTATATATCACTTTTCTGCCTCTAAGGAAACTGATGGATTCAAAGAACAAATTGGTGTCATCAACTTTTGTTTAGGCAATGCCTATTCCTTGCCATAGATTAGAAAGTGAAATGGCACGTTTGAAGGCCGAGAGAGTGACCAAATTATGAATAGTTAAATCATATATGTTTGTTAAAAATAAGACTATTTAGGCTGGGTACAGTGGCTCACACCTGTAATCCCAGCACTTTGGGAGGCTGAGGCAAGTGGATCACGAGGTTAAGAGATTGAGACCATCCTGGCCAACATGGTGAAACCCCGTCTCTACTAAAAATACAAAAAGTAGCTGGGTGTGGTGGAGTGCACCCATAGTCCCAGATACTCAAGAGGCTGAGGCAGGAGAATCACTTGAACCCGGGAGGAGGAGGTTGAAGTGAGCTGAGATTGTGCCACTGCACTCCAGCCTGGCGATAGCAGGAGACTCCGTCTCAAAAAAAAGATAAAAAAGATTATTTAAAGAAAGTTTATATTTTACGAGAAGATAGCTATACATTAAATAATGACTAGACTATTTACTCGGGATTATCCATTTGTTTTTTGCTACCACTAAATCCCAGAGGTTTCTTCAAACACTCATGCTGCCTGACTTTGGTTTATTATACTTTAAAACATTCACTGTTTTATTTGAAAAAGACTAGAAATGAAAGAGAAAAAGTGAGTAGTCAACCTGAAGATTTCCTAGCTAATAATACCTTAATAATAGATGTATGGCTTTAACTCCTTTATGTGGACACCACACATGTATACACATACATGCATGTATGATCATCCTGTTTTTTCTACTCCTTACCAACACTGAGAAATAGGTAGTCTTTTGAAAATAAGAAAGCTGAGTATAAAAGATGCTGGGTAACTTAACAAATATCACACATTACTAGAAGCCCAAATTAGGATTTGAAATCAGGTCTGACTTTGAAGCCTTGCTTGTTCCTTGCTAATAAACTACACTGACTGAAGGAAACAAAAGATTAAAGTCAACAACAGTAACAAGAGGTATGTGAGTCGGATACGAAGAAATCACAGGCAGCTGAAGTTATGATAATTGCACAATCACTTTACTTAAGACATTCTGAAACTGGACAGAAATCTTAGAGTAAAAGAACTGCATAATTTAAGATCCTTTTCAGTGATACTTTTCAATCTTCTGATTTGATAGCAGTTTTTTCATTTTTATACTTTATATTTTGAATTTACTTCTACCATTTTATTTGCAGAGTGGTGATAAAGATTTGGTTTTTTAAACAGAAGAAAGGCGATGTAGATCCATCTTTCACAAAATGATTTTCTACTGCTAACAGGTATTAAAGAACCTCATGAATAGAAGGTTCTTTGAAAATAATTCTGAATTTGGAATGGGAGTCTGACTCCAAACTAAGAAAAAGTCTGTAGGTAATATAATGGATTTTTTTTTACATGTTTACCTTCTAAAAATAAAATATATCAAAGACAGCCAAACAAGCACACCCTTACCAGTTTTGCATTTTCCTGGGTTTGTGCTGCTCTCCGTCCAAGACTGAGAATCAGTAAGAAGGTGGCTCTGGGACTCTCTCAATGGTTTTGCAGGAAACTGATGGTTTTCGGGACTGAATAATAATTGAATAATAATTATCATAAGTTAATTTTTGATAGTAAAGTTGATTGTTTCTCAATGTATAGAACCCAAACCACTTGTGATTCAAGATGATTGCAGGAGGTACCCAAAATAACGTGGGGAATACAAGAAGAAGGCATTAAATAGCACTGATTCACAGTGAGAAAAGTGTTCTCTTTTCAGTCTCTTCCTTCTTGTAATTACAATAAGATGACAAACTATAACTCTGGCAAATCTCCATTTTTAATACAGAGAACAGTCCTCGGCCCCAGGCTTTAGCAGGTAGTTGGAATTTAATAATAGTATTTTATTATCAATTTTATGTATTTACTTATTTTTGAGACAGAATCTCACTCTGTTGCCCAGGCTGGAGTGCAGAGTTCCAGTCATGGCCTCAACCCCCTTGGCTCAATCAATCCTCCCCCTCAGCCTCCCGAGTATCTGGGACCACATCACCGCCCTCAGCTAATTATTTTATTTTTTGTAGAGTGGTCTCCCTATGTTGCCCAGCCTGATCACAAATGCCTGGTCTCAACTGATCCTCCTGCCTCAGCCTCCCAAAGTGCTAGGATTACATGGGTGAGCCACTACACCTGGCCTATTTTTAAAGTTATATTCTATTTATAGAAAGTTATGCCAGTTTTCTCATTTATGAGCATGGTATAAACTATGGTTTAAAAATAAGCATAAGTGCCAATTTAAATAAAGAAAAATATTAATTTTGTAAGTGATGTGTGGACATGGAAGAAAATATGAATGTGATGGCAGGAAGACAAACCTGAGGAAAAACTGACCTGCAGCTTCTAAAGTGGCCTAAATGGTCTTGAACAAAATGGTCTCTATCTTCTTCTATAAAACTGAAACAACAAATTTCAGCAAACTATCTCACAGGTTATTAAAAAATATTTGAAATTATCAGGACTTACAAACTCAATGTTCAGTTCCAGAAACAACAAATTTGAGCAAACTATCTTGTAGGAATATTAAAAATCATTTGAAATTATCAGATTTTACAAATCCAGTGTTCAGTCTGGGGAGCGATGCGTCTTCTAAGAAGACATTTCTTTTTTCTTTTTTTTTTTTTTTTTTTTTTGAGATGGAGTCTTGCTCTGTTGTCCAGGCTGGAGTGTAATGGTGTGATCTTGGCTCACTATAACTTCTGCCTCCCAGGTTCAAGTGATTCTCCCACCTCAGCCTCCTAAGTGGCTGGGATTACAGGCATGTACCACCATGACTGGCTTTTTTTTTTTTTTTTTTTTTTTTTTTTTTGGTTGTTTAAGATTTTGACCATTTTGGTCAGTCTGGTCTTGAACTCCTGACTTCGTGATCCACCCACCTCAGCCTCCCAAAGTGCTGAGATTATAGGCGTGAGCCACTGCACCTGACCAAGAATTTTCTTTAAAATTTAGGTAGAAATGCCACACATCAACATATTGGATGGCATAAAAAATATAAACAAAAATATTTCACTTAGGAAACACTGGCATAGAAACTATTAGTGATGTTTCAGAATGTTCTGAAATAGCAATTATAATAGTATTCAAAAGAAAAAACTACTTAAAATTATTTCAAGAATAATTTCACATATTTGAGTTCAATTATATATAGCAAGTACTATGTTTTTTTAAAGACGTATGGGTATGCTTTTTCTCCTTAATTATCTCGTATATAAAATTTTAGAATACTTCAATTTTGCGCAGCTTTAACAACTTATTAAAACTTAAGAGGTAAATCTTAAAAAATAGAAAAGAGTGTATCTCCACACAGGTTTAAATACACTCACATAAAAAATCTTACTTTAATTTTTATCATTCTTCAAGAAAGGGACCATATAACAGGTACAGAAGACTAACTAGATCCTGGTTTAGGCACTCTGAATATTCATTACCACTAACAGGATTCTAGCAAAGGGCAAGAATCCATTCATCCAACAATATTTATTGAGTACCCGTTACTTTAATAAACAAAGTTTTTGTTCTCATGGAAATTTCACTACAACTGAGGAAGAATAATAAACAAATTATATATCTATGTATCTCTATGTATGTATGTATCTATCTATATGGAGAGAGAGAGAGAAAGGTGATAATAAGAGCTATGACAACAACAACAACAACAAAAATCAGGCTGGACAGGGTGACTCAGGCTTGTAATTCCAGCACTTTGGGAGGCTGAGGCAGGTGGATCAATTGATGTCAGGAAGTTCGAGACCAGCCTGGCAAACATGGTAAAACTCCATCTCTACTAAAAATACAAAAATTAACTGAGTGTGGTGGTGCACCTGTAATTCCAGCTACTGGGGAGGCTGAGGGAAGAGAATCGCTTGAACCTGGGAGGTGGAGGTTGCAGTGAGCAGAGATCGTGTCACTGCATGCCAGCCTGGGTGATAGAGTGAGAATCTGTCCCAAAAATAAAACAAAATAAAATAAAAGGAAAGGAAAAACAAAAGGAGAGAGAGAGAAGAAGGAAAGAAAAAGAGAAGGAAGGAAGGAAGGAAAGGAAAGGAAGGAAGGAAGGAAAAAGGAAAAAAGAAAGAAAAAGAAAAAGAAAAAGGAAAGAAAGAGAGAAAGAGGGGGAGGGAGTAGGCAGAAGAAGAGACAGCAGAGAGGAGAGGGGGTGAGGGGAGGAGAAGGGTAAGGGGAGGAGGGAGGGGAAGGAGGGGAGGAAAGGAAAGGAAAGGAGAAAAGTTACATTAACAGGAAGTGGTGAAGAAAGTTACAATTTTACAAAGGGTTATCAAAGACTGCCTCTATTCTGAAGTTATAGCTGAAGAGAATACAAATGAAGAGAAGACACAGACCACTCAGATCTGGAGGAAGAATGATAAGGAAATGTACTTAGCAAGTACAAGGCACTACAAAAGGAATATGCTTGGTCCATTTGAGGAACAACAAGATCTGTGTGTCTGAGGATTATGAGTGAAAGGAAAGTCAAAACGAATGACATCCAGAAGGCCAATGTGAGAGGACTGCTTGAGCCCAGGAGTTTGAGGCTGCAGTGAGCTGTGATGACACAACTGCACTCCGGCCTGGGCAACAGGCTGATAATAGAGACAGCAAGACCCTCTCTCTATAAAAGAAAGAAAAAAAGAAAGGAAAGGAAAGGAAAAAGGAAAGGAAAGGAGAGGAGAGGGGAGGGGAGGGGAGGGACAGGGAAGGGGAGGGGGAGTTGATTTTATTTTTATTTTGAAATTACAATGGACCGTCCTCATTATTATGAAATATACATATATATATGTGTATATATATATATATACGTATATATATACACATATATATACGGATATATATGTATATTTCAAAAGTGTAGGGCTGTGATTATTCTACAGGCTTTAAAGCAAGCTCCATAGAACATCCTGATCAGCCAGAGACTCAGTGAGTACCATTGGATCAACTGGATCATAAAAGCAGGGTGACAGAATTCTTGCTATAAGAGGCTGAACCAGTTAGAGAATCTTCTCAGGATCTGGCCAAACTCAAGGATGATAGCTTTATTAGTTTCTTGATAAATAGATTAAAATAACATACCATATATACAGTAATACCTGACAAACATTAGCTGATTTTTAGTCAAAGGAGATAGGAGGAACAACTTGTCTTTAACATCTAAGAAACTAGCACAGCATGCTTCAGACAACTGGAATCCCCTAACACGTCATTGAGTGAATTCCCTAACACTTCATTCATCCCTGGTTTTGTGAAGTTTATGTTCCACTCTCTGGCATGCATGTTTTGTACCAACTAGGTTGGCTACTATACCCTGAGGTACAAGGTCTTTCTACACATTGAGATCACTGAAATGAATCAGTGGACTGCCACGTGGAATGGTAGTGTGAATATTTTAACACAGAGTTAGAGAGTTTCTATGAATCCAATTCAAAGTGGTCAGGTGAAAAAATATATGCAATCATCATAAAGGTAAAACCCCCGTCCCAGGAATGGTGGCTCACACCTGTAATCCCAGTAGTTTGGGAGACCGAGGCAAGATCATCACTTGAGGTCAGCAGTTCAAGAGCAGCCTGGCTAACATGGTAAAAAACCATCTCTACCAAAAATACAAAAATTAGCCAGGTGTGGTGGCATGCATAATCCTAGCTACTCAGGAGGCTGAGGCACAAAAATCGCTTTAACCAGGGAGGTGGAGGCTGCAATGAGCTGAGATTGTGCTGCTGTACTTCAACCTGGGTGACAGAGCAAGACTTTGTATGGAAAAAAAAAAAGGCAAGACCGAAATAGTGTAGCTGCCAATTTCTTAGTCATACATCAGGTACCAAAAGCAGTATAGATGAATACCAGCGAACAGTCTACATATGAATAGTAGCTCCAATTGTAAATGCTTCCTGATTGAGTTTATGTGTTTGAAATATTTCATAATCCACACCACATCAGATATTTTTTAAACTCGTGAAGAATTAATGCAAAAATAGCAATTTAAGTTTCTCTCTTTAAAGGAGAAGCCATTTAAATCAGCATGGTGCAAAGGCTCATGAATATATTTTAATAGAATTATTGGGTAATCTTACTTGGCAATACACAATTTCAATCTGCATCATTAGCTAATAGATTTGCACTTCATGTCAGATGCTGTTTTAGAAATAAGACTGTAGAGTTGACAAAGTGGTCTCTTTAATATGAATCCTGGGTATTATTTCAGCTTAAATCAATAAATGCAACTCCAACCCCTTTATTTCAGGACTTACTACATTCTAGAGGCTACAAAGTCTAAAATTCCTGGATCTTTTTACAGTTTATGTCCTACATATATCCTAGCTCCTGCCAACCTGATGGACCTTCCTGAAACAGAAAAAGTTGAAATGATACAAATAGTCCGTGGATTCTCTTGTTTTTGCTTGCATGTATTTTCATAAATGCATATGTTTATTTCAGTAGCATTAAAACAGAGGATTTAGTGTTCAATCTCTAGCTTCATGGGCATTGGATATCAATTTTGTTGACAATGTCAAGACTGATAAATTTTTATCCTGGAGATTAGATGTAGATTTCCTGATCCTTGAATTTTAGTATAGCTTGCATCATTAGTTGCGGTGGCAGTTTTTCTATTTCCTAGATTTTGAATTGAAACAGAGAGAACCTTCTTTAGAAGGCAAGCTCTGTATTATTCTAGGAATCAACCTGCAAGCTCAGTTTAGAGCCTTCATGCCTAGCCACTTGAAAATATTTGCAAATAACCAATTTTCTATATTAATCTTTTTCCTTTTAGATTTTTAAATGCCAATCTTCTTTGTGTACTTTATGAAGCGAGGAATTTTATTCAGTTTTCATTTTTATTCCCTTTTAAGGAATTAACATGATATATTTCTTCCATTTTATTTTAAATAATTTCATCTAATCTACAAGAAGTATGCACATGAAAATATTTTATGGTTGGAAACCAAAAAGTATAATAAATAGAAAACACTTATAAACATGAATAATATTCTACCTGGTAAACATTTTCATGAATGTCTTCAATAGGCAGCCAGCATAGATAAAATTTTTGGCAAGGAAAGTTTAAAAAGGAGTGTTAGTAGCAGCTGGCCTATGGAACATTTGCAAGAACATTTGTGAATTTACATTGGGCCAAAAGCAAACATTTGTTTTGCCATAGTTATTTAAATAAACATTTTAATTTAGGTAGTGTTTGACACCAAAACAAGTGTCTTCAAATAAAGTAATATTTAGGAAAGTAAGACTCATGTAAATATATTACTTTGCTAAGTAAATATTTTAATTTTTAGGTTTTTGCAAATGCAGGTGTTAATGTACATGTTAAGTAAGGTGTGGGTGTCCTTCTTCAAGGTAGTATAAGGCATACAACTCTTCCTTTTTTTTAGTTATTTGTATAATATAGTAGAAAAAATGGTTCAGTAAAAAAATATAGATACTATAATTACAAATGAGACAAACATTTATCTTAACCTACATTGAAATGTCTTTGCCAAATAGAGTTATAAAATTCAAATTTGCTGCTGGGAATATTTTTCTGTAAGTGTTGTGTGATAGAGGACCTTCCAATTATTTGAAACATAACATTTACAACTGTGATAATACCTCAACTTTAATGGTTTATCCTTCACAATACATAAATATTGTTTTATAAAATGTATCTGCCCATTATATCTACCGTACCTCAAACTCCATCTGAGGGCATTTTACACAGTACAACTAATGAAAATTGCCTTCTTGAAAGGGGCTTCTGGGTCTGAATGCATGACCAAATCCTTTTGTATGGGAGCTATAGGTAAAAGCCCTACCAATTAGCCATACTGAGGCTTAGGAAAGGGTCAATGAATGTGTAGCTCCTTTGTATTCTCAATCTCATTCCCCAGCCTGTTCCATAGGTCATCCTGGGCATAAGAGTATAGCTAGGTCAAGGAACTGTGAAGAGATTTTACAAATAAAAAGCAGAATCTCTAAAAATGGGAATGAACTAAGCAGGGACTAATAACATGGTCTAAATTCAGAAACAAGTAGTCACCTTTTGCTAACCAGGAGAATCCAAAAAACATTCATGTCATTGAAGAGCTAATGGGAAATACTTCTCATTCCAGAATTTTATAGTTAGCTAAACTATCATCAACAACAAGTATAAGGTAACAGAATAAACAAACAAGAAAAAGCTATGGGGATTTACCACTTCAATCAAATATTTCCAAAAGGTTAAAATTCTAACAGGAGGAAATGGATACAGGTAAAAGCAGGAGAATATAACCCCCCCAAAAGGTGAGCTAATTTTCTTGATAAATTTCAATAACTTTGTACTGTCAAATAATAAAAAAACCTGTATATCATACATGAAACAAAAATTCTAGACATTAATAATCAAGAATATATGGTTATATAATTCAGTGACATTTAAAGCATGAAAAGATTCTTGTTATGTTTAGCAGCAAAATACAGGTATTAAATGACTATATATTAAAAAATATGTATGCATGAGCATGTATGTGTATATAGATTACCATTGAAAAAATTTGAAAATATAATGTGTAGCTTACGTTTAAAAGAGAAGAATATGGGTAAGAGAAAGTAGAAATAATCACAGACTCAAAAAATGTATGGTAAGAAGAAAAATTAAATCAAAAGAAGACAATGAAGACATTTGCTCTGGAGCATAAGGTCCTCAAACTCTACAAGCGACCATTTAACCTGCAAGGAAAAATTTACAATATGAAAGTCTAATACAAAAGCAGTCATATGACAGTACCAGAAAGTGAATAGAAACACAGACTCTTGCAGGAAGTTCAGACTCCTTTGGAGGAAAGTGAACAAGTGAGTTGCATCTTGGCAGTTTTTAGCCTGGGCAATTATAGGTGGCATGGTATGACACGACAATGGCAGCAGAGTTATTGATAAAAAGCATGTCAGTGATGGATTTGGATAAACTGTTAACTTTAAGCCCTGGGCAGCCAGAAAACCTAAACCAGGAAAAGATAATTGCTGAAGACAGTAGTAAAATTTCAAGAAGAAAACATCTAGAAGGGACATCCCTAAATTTTGTCTATGTATATCTCTGATTCACCTCTAAACCATGCTTGAAGTAAACTGACCCAGAGCAACTCAACAAAAGACAAAGATATCATCTGACAATGGAGCTGTTATCTAAAAAGCAGTTTTGCAATTAAAGCCAGCCAAACTAAACCTAAGGAATCAACACTCATTAAAAAACAAACACAAAATAAAAACAAAATTCAACTATCTATAACATAATGTCCATAATGTCTAGTACATAATCCAAATTTATACAACATGTGAATACAGGAAATGGGACATAGTCTCAAAAATAAAGGAGAAAATAATAAAGCTAAATATTTATATCAGTCAGATGAAAGACTTCCAAAAGAGAAATTTTCAAGTGGTTTTTATGACCACTCAAATAAGGTCAAATAAAATATAATCACAATGAATACAAATATAGACTATTTCAGCAGATAAACATAAACAAAAATATTGAAATTAAATCTTGGGACTAGACTATGTGTTAACTAAAATGAGAAAAAAATAACTGTAAAGAATTAATTGCAAAAGAAATAAAGAGTAAATGATCTTGAACATTTATTACTAAAATTATAGAAAGTGAAGAAAAGAGAGAAAAATTGTAAATATAAGAAGAGAAGAGAGACTCAGAGACTTTTTTGATAGTATGACATGGTCCAACATACATATAATTGGAGCCTGGCAGGGAAAAGAAAAATAATGAGTCAGAAAATAATATTTGAAGTAATATTATATAAAATCTCCTAAATTTAATGAAAAATAGAAATGTACAAATATTAGATGATTTATGAACACATGTAGAAAAAAAAACAAAAAATTGTGCCAAGCCAAATTGGTGATAGGTAAATGTTGTGAGCTAATCTCAAAAGCTTCAAGAAAAACATGGCACATTACAGGTAGGAAAACAGTGAACAAATGAATGTCTGGGCTTTTAATGAGACATTATTAAGGCCCCCCCACCAAAAGAACATCTTTAAAGTGTTGAAAGAAAACAAAGTCAAACTGGAATTTGATATTTAGCAAAAATGTCCTTTGAAAATAAAAGATGTAGTAAAGACATTTTTAGGTGAAAGAAAACTAAGATGATTCATGTGATCAGATCCGCACAAGTAATGAGAAGGAAAGTTATTCAGGCATATGGAAAATGACACAATTGCAGACTCAGATTTTCTAAAATAAATAAATAAATATTATCAGAAATAGTTAATGCAAAAACTATTTTTTGGCCTTTTTCCTACTAACTACTTTACAAATTATATAATTCTTGGAAGCCAAATTGTGTAGTGTCTATATGAACCGCAATGTAAAAGATGGGAGGATATGAACTTATTCTTTATGCTTTTGCAAAATTCTTGTTCTTCATGCAAAGCACTACAATAATAATTACATACAAATTATGAAATGTTAAGGATGTATATTTTATCTCAGGCAATCACTAAACTCATAAACAAAAACAATAAGAAGATATATCTAGCAAAATAGAAAACTTAAAACCAGAATTCTAAAGCTAATTCATTAAAGGATAAAAATAGCACGAACAGCAAATAAAAATAGAAAAGACAAATGAAAAATTATAATAAATTATACACTTAAATCCAGTCATTTCAATGATTACATTAATTGAAAATGGAGCATGGGCTATCTTTCCATCTATTGGTAGCTTCTTTAATTCCTTTCATCAGTGTTTTCTAGTTTTCAGTGTAAAAATATTTTGGATTTTTGGTCAAATTTATTCTTAAGTACTTTACTCTTTTTGATGCTATAAGTGAGACTGTTTTCTTTATTTTTCTCATTGATCATAATTGTCATAAACATAACTAATTTATGTATGTTGCTATTCAGTTTGTAACTTGCTACTTTATTGAATGAAATAAATTTCATTTATTAGTTCAAATATGTTTTGGTGGGGTCCTATGAATTTTCTACATATAGAATCATGTCATCCATAAACTTGGATAGTTTTACTTCTTTTGTGATTTGGATAACTTTTATTTCTTTTTCTTGTCTGATTGTTTATGCTAGTACTTCTAGTACTATGTTAATAGACGAGGTGAGAGTGGGCATCCCTGCATTATGCCAATCTTAAAGCAAAAGCTTTCAGATTTCCCCTATTCATTATGATATTATTTGTGGGCTTTTCATAAATGGTCTTTACTTTGTTGAGAATGTTTCCTTTTATATCTTTTTTATTGACAGTTTTTAGCATGCAGTGATATTAAACTTTGTCAAATGGCTCGTTTTTTTGCATCTATTGAGATGACTATATGGTTTTTGTTTTCCTTCTGATAATGTGATGTATCACATTAATTGATCTGCATGTTATAAGCCAGCCTTGTATTACTTAATATTGTTAAAACATTCATACTACCAAAACCAACATACAGATACAGTCCAACCCCTACCACAGTTCCAATAACATATTTCACAAAGTAGAAAAAGATTTCCAAAATTTGTGTGAACCACGAAAGGTCCCAAATAGTTGAATCAATTGAGCAAGACAAAGCCAGAGGTATCACATTTTCTAATTTCAAAACATGTTAAAAAGCTACAGCAAGCAAAACAGTAAGCCACTGGCACAAAACAAACATAGGTACCAATGAAAGCGAACAGAAAGCCCAGAAATAAGTCTGCTTATTTATGGTTAACTGATTTTTCACATGAATGCCAAGAATACACAACCGGGAAAGGATACGCATTTCAGTAAGCAGTGTTGGTAAAACTAAATATCCACAGGCAAAGGAATGAATTTGTACACTCATCTCACACCAAAAACAATAATTAACTCAAACTGAATTGAAGATCTAATTAAAAGTCCTGAAACCATTGCACCTCTAGAAGAAAACATAAGGGAAAATTTCTTTGATATTGGGTTTGCAATAATTTTTTCAATATGATGCCAAAAACTCAAGCAACAAAAGCCCCAAAAAAAAAAAAAAGTGGAACTAGATCAAACTAAAAATTTTCCACACAGCCAAGGAAACAATCATCAAAAATAAAAGGCAACCTACAGATGGGGTAAAAATATTGGTAAACCATATATTTAATGAGTAGTTAATATCAGGATACATAAGGAACTGATAGAACTCAATAGCAATAAATAAATAAATAAAATGAGCAAAGGACCCGAATAGACATTTTCCCAAAGAAGATATAAATATGGCCAACAGGTATACCAAAAGGTGCTCAACATCACTAATCAAAACTATGAGACATCACTTCGCAACTGTTAGGATGGCTATTATGAAAAATACAAGAAATAAGTACAGACAAGGGTGTGGAGAAAAGGGAACCCTTGTGCACTGTTGTTGGTAATGTAAATTAGTATAGCCTTTATGTAATACAGCATGATTGTTACTCAAAAAATTAATTAGAATTACCATGTGACCGAGTAGTTTCTCTGCTGTCTATATACCCAAAGGGGATAACATTAACACCTGGAGAGATATCTGAGCTCCCATGTTAATTGCAGCATTATTCGAAATAGCCAAGGTACAGAAGCAACCTAAATGTCCATCAACAGATAAATGAAGAAAGAAATGTATACGTTGTAGTACATATATAAATGTACAATGGCATATTATTTAACCTTAAAAATGTAGAAGATCCTGTCATTTGCAACAACATGGATCGCACAGAGAACATTATGGTAAACGAATTAGTATAGGAACAAAAATATAAATGCTGCATGATCCCATTTATATTTGAAGTCTAAAAAAAAAGCTGAAAACATAAAAACGGTATAATGGTGGTTAAAACAGGGTAGAGGGCAAATGGGGAGCTGCAGGTCAGAGGGCTCAAATTAGCAATTTTGTAGGATGAATAAGTCTAGAAATCTAATGTACTGCAGGAGGATTACAGTTAATAATATTGTATAATAAAAATTTGCTAAGAGAGTTGCTTTTAGGTGCTCTTAACACTAGAAGAAAAAGAAGGTTAATGAAGGTTAATGAATATGTTAATTTGCTTATCTATAGTACATAAACATGTTTTATATTTTAAATATATACATTAAAAATAGTGTTACTTAAAGAAAGACAATAGAGCAAATCTTCAATTGAAATTTAAAAACAGTCTTAGTGGATTAAAACAACAAACAAGACAAAACTATATGAACTTTTCAAGAGAGGTGCTTAATGTTTAAAGATACAGATAGGCTGAAAGTAAATTCATAGAGAAAGTTGATCATGTATTATCGGCTGAATTGTGCTCTCCAGAATTCATATGTTGAAGTCCCATCCCCAGTAGCTCAGTGTAACTATATTGGTAGGAAGATATTAAAATTGATGGTTAAGTTAAAATAATACAATTTGAAAGGAACCTAATCTAATCTGTGTACTTACAAGAAGAAAAGATTAGGAGGAACAGGTGAGGCACCAGAGATGTGTGCACACAGAGAAAAGATCTTGTGAAGAGACTGCTATAGTGTGGCCATCTGAACCCAAAGAGCGAGGCGCAGAGGAAACCAACCCTGCCATCATCTTGATCTTGGATTTTAGCATCCAAAACTGTGAGAAAATGAATTTCTTTTGTTTAAGCCACCAGTCCATGGTATTTTGCTATGACAGTCCAAGGAAAAAGCACAACTTACCAACACTAGGCCAGGAAAATGCAGGTGTCACTAGTAAAACACTGATTGGTTGCAATTTTAAAATATAAATAATCCCCATAGGTCATGGAATAAATTATGACAGAAACTGAAAAAATACTTTGATTTGAGTAAAGATGAACATCTAACCTGTGAAAATTTGTGAACTGCTGCTAAATCAGTTTTTATATTAAACAAAGATAAACATACAAAGTAAGAATTCCCACCTTCAGAAACTAGAAAAAGAGGAAAGAGTTAAACACAAAGAACAAAATAGAGAAAATTAATTAAACCAAAATCGTTTTTCTTTTCCTTTTTCCTTTTTTTTTTTCTTTTTTAAAGATCAAGAACATAAATAAGTATCTGGACAGTCTGATCTGGAAAGGAACAGAGAAACCACAAATTGTCAATATCAAGAATGGAACAGGAAACATCATTACATATCCTACTGACCTTAAAAGGAAAAAAATTAGGATATCATAAACAATTTTATGCTAATATGACAACTTATGGAAATGCAAAAATGCTTAGAAATTTTAAAAGATTCCAGATATAAACATAAGACACTAATAACCCTATATCAACTAAAGATGTTGAATTTTTAGTTAAATTATCTACCCCACCACACACAACACAAATGAACATACCTCCACAAAATCTGTTCAAAAAATAAAGGAGGAAAGTCTTAAACCATTTTATTATAGCAATACTATACTAACACCAAAACTGAAAATATCACAAGAAAGAGAATCACAGGACCATATGTTTTATGAACATTAACATTAATCTCTGAATCAAAATTAGCAAATTAGGTACAGTAATACATAAAAGTGATCCTTCATCATGAATAAGTGGGTTTCTTTTCTGAGACATTAACAGCTATTAACAAATTGCTCTCAAAAGTCAATTATACCCATTGATGCCCTTATCAGGTTTAAAACATATTTAGCATATCATTGCCAACACTGGATTTTATTAGATTTGTGATTTTTGCCAACAGGATCAGTGTAAAAATAATTTCTAAGTTTAGTCTTGTTTGTATTATCTTGATTTTCAAACAATCCAGCTATTTTAGTGCTTTTGTTACCCATTTTTTCCTCTTCGTTACTAAGCAATTTTTAGCCCACATGAACTTTTCTAAAAGGTTGTTCATTATTTTGGCAGAGTTTTTTAACTTTTAAATTTATTCAAATATATTCAACACATCTCTTACTTATATTTTTAGTTTGTTCTTGGTGTATTTTGCCATATAGAAGTTTCAATTGTAATGTATTAATAACACATCCGTATTTTCTCAATGTGCTTTCCATGTCTAAGAAAATTTTTTGTATCTCTGAGATAATCAACTTTATTAATTATATTTTTACCTAAAGTTTTATGATATTTTTAACACCTAAATTTCTAATCTACTGATAATATATTTTAATGTATTTAATAATATGCAATTTTTTGCAAGATTTATTAAACACTGTGTAAATATATTTTGTATATTATTTATTAAGAATTGAAAGTTCATATCAGAGCTTCCTTTATTGTACCAGAAGGCTGTTCAAATTATTATAACTATATATTACATTTTAATATCTAGGTTGGAAAAACTATCCTCATCACCACCTTATTAACCCTCCTATTTCTTCCTTTCTTTCAGCTTCAGAATTCTAGTGGCATTTCTCTGGCATTTATATTTCACAATTACATTCCATTTCATTTAATCAAGCCCAGTGAATGTTCCTGTTGGGATTTGATAAAAATGGAATTAACTTTATTGATTAAATTAAAAATGATTTTCCTTTTTTTATATCGAAAATTGCCAATCATGGTCAGGCTACTTGCTTCTCTTCTTTTGGGTCTTTGTTATATTTATATATTTTTTGTTATTGCAAGTGGCATCTCTTCTTGTCTGTATTAACACATAGTAATAAGTAATATAAACAGCAACAAATGGTAGCTATCCTTGTTAGATTATGAACACTGGAAGACAGAGATCACCTGAGATCATCTCAGAGACTGGTTACCATATACTGTCAGAGTCCAAGAAGACTTAGTAGGGTGTTTACGCATAGGGGTGCCTGAAGTGGGTGCTCAAAAGAAGGGAGAACATGGATATTCTTGATGGCAGCCTAGGTCAGGGTGTCAGAGCCTGAGCAGAGTGCCCATATAGAGAGGGAACGTGGCCAAGCCAGGTGAGAAGGGCAATCATGTGAAGGGAGAGGTAGCCTGCTACGATCAGAAGTTGGTTGTATAATGGAGATTGATTATATCAGTAGTTATATCTAAAACTACTGTAGAGCTATATTTAAAACTAGGAAAATATAACTATATCAGTAGTTATATAGTTACATATTTAAAACTAGTTAAATATATCAGTAATTATGTTTAAAACTACTGGAAAGTTATATTTAAAACTAGGAAAAGAGCAAGCACACAGGAATCAGTTTTCTGTCGAAAAAGGTAGTATTAACAAGCAAGTAGACAATGGAAAAAAGTTATCCTGTTGTGATGGAATTGAAAATATTGATGCAAATTTATAAATTATGATCAATAAACAATAAATAGCTTATAGATAGAAAGATTTGAATATATATGTGTGTGTGTATATACAAACACAGATATGTTTACACACATATATACACATATATTTCCTACTTCTGTCCATGGAGAGTGCCTTATAGTAGTAAATTCCTCATACCCAAATAGGCAATTTAGCCTAAAGAGCATGATACATACCATTCTTTTCCAAAAGTAACTAGGTTTCTTTCAGAAATGACTGAATTCACTAAGTTCAGGGAAAATAAGAGATGAGCCTGAAATATCTTTATGTACCAGAAAGTAAGGAAGTGTTCAAAGAGTAGTGGGGATATGTCCAAAGGATATAGAGTGAGCTTCAGTGGGATCCTACTGACCAAACCTAGGAGAATGTGAGCCATTCAAATAAACAATGATAGTAAGAAAATGAGTCTATATTAATATATACTAATATAGTAATAAATGAAAGTTTGAATAGAAAGGGGACATTTACATAGCTTCAAATTACTTCTCTACAAAATATTTATTAATTATGAAAAGGGAAAAGTGTAGCCTCACAGGAAACTCTGATACAAAATAGCCTAAACTTCCCCCAAATGCCCAAGTGTTGAAATAATTGTTATATATTATTGAAGGATATTATAATGACATGACAATTAAATGTAATGCACAATTCCAAACCTGATGCCTTTACTATAAAGAACATTATTGTGATAACTGGCAAAATGCAATTTAGATTTATAATTTATAAATTTAAATTTCATGATTGTTTCTTTCATGGCAACGTAGGAGAATGTCCTTGTTTATAGGAAATACACACTAAAATAGTCAAGGGTGATGAAACATCAGATTGGCAACTTACTCTCATATAGCACATGAAAAAATGGAAAAGAAGTTCTATGTATTGTACTTGCATTTTTTTCCGTTAGTTTTAGATTGTTTTAAAATAAGCTTTTAAAATAAGTTCATAAGAAAGTTTTAAAATAAGTTTAGAAGAAATAAAATATTGAACAATTAACCTTTTGCTATCAATTCTAAATTAACTGAAATTTGATCAATTATAAAAGTTTCACATGTATTTAAGCAGAATGGATATTGACCTGTTATGTAGAGAGGTCTTTGTACAATATTTTTATATGACTTTTACTCATGTAATTCATATCTTCCATACTCTTACAACTCTTAGTTCGGTCTGCTTATTATGTCTGTTTCTGATAAAGATGTGTTAGTATTTTCCTTGAAATTCTGTTTGTTTTGTTATATAAATTCTGAGATTTTTAAAGTGAATACAAGTTCATGACTAAGATTCTTGATGGATTGTTCTTTTTATTATTTATTATTATTAATGCATTTTGACATGCATTCTATTTTGCTTGTTGTAAATATTGCTGTTAATTAGCATTTATTGAGTAAAACTTTCAACTTATTTCTCAGCTTCTGTGCCATTATATTTTAAACTATATATAGATTTTTCCAACCTCTGTCTTTTATTGTCATCTTAGTTTTTTTTTCTTTTTTTGTTCTGTACTTAAGTTCTGTGGTACATGTGCAGATGAAGGTTTGTTACATAGACACGTGCCATGATGGTTGGCTACATCCATCACCCTGTTATCCACATTAGTTATTTCTCCTAATGCTATCCCTTCCCAATCCCCCCACCCGCTGAGAGTCCCTGGTGTGTGATGTTTCCCTCCCTGTGTCCATGTGTTCTCATTGTTCAACTCCCACCTTGGTTTTCTGCTCTTGTGTTAGTTTGCTGAGAATGATGGTTTCCAGCTTCATCCATGTCCCTGCAAAGGACATGAACTATCCTTTTGTATGGCTGCATAGTATTCCATGGTGTATATGTGCCATATTTTCTTTATCCAGTCTATCATTCATGGGCATTTGAGTTGGTTCCAAGGCTTTGCTATTGTGAACAGTGCTGCAATTGACATACATGTACATGTGTCTTTATAATAGAAAGATTTATAATTCTTTGGGTATATGCCCAGTAATGGGATTGCTTGGTCAAATGGTATTTCTGGTTCTAGATCCTTGGGAATTGCTGCACTGTCTTCCACAATGGTTGAAGTAACTTCTATCAATAGTGTAAAAGCATTTCTATTTATCCACATCCCATATTTGCTTTTTACTTTTTAATTTGTGCTTTCTCTTTAACATGGTATTTTCCTTGCCCTTTTCTATTTTTTTTTTTTTGTATCATGGGTTGGTTGTATTTTATTTGTTCCCATTCATTTTCTATATTGCTTGAAGGTAAAATATTCTACCACCATTCTTTAATTACAATTAATTTTTCAATATTCTTATTTGACTTAAATGACATTCTTCTATGGGTAAACATATTTTGATTTCCCCCATTATATGTTACTTTTGTTTAATATTTCAAGTACAATTGTTTTCATGTAAAATTACTATAAATTTTATGGTTTAGCAGAGCACTGACAAATTTTGGTAAACGTGCCCACTGAATTTTTTGGTTAACATCCTTTTGTATTTTTGTCTCCTTGTGATGTCAATCGTTATTTGCCTATTTGTTAAAATTATTTATAACTTCAAAGTCAGTGTTGATAGCACTTTTCCAATAAATTCTGGGCATACTCAGAGTGCTCAAAAATTGAGTCACTCAGCACACACCTTCTCAGCTGAGGTTGAAGACAATGCCCTTTCTCCCTGGTTTTGCTCTCAGACAGTAAACAAGTTTCCTTTTCGTGGTCAACTGAGTGACAAGTTTTTCATATTTTCTGTGTCTTTTTTTTGGGATTCTGGTTTAAAATGGTCTCTTATGCAAAGTGCTGAAATACTGCCTAGTCTTCCCAAGCACACGAAGGCTGTGATGTGCCATATGGAGAAAATACATGTGTTAGATAAGCTTCATGCAGTCACGAGTTCCAGTGCTGTTGGCTGTGAGTTCAATGTTAATGAATCAATAATACCGTACATCCAGAGAAAGGAAGAGAAAATTCACTGATCTGTATGTGAGACCACTCTGGAAAGTGCTAAAGTAACATCTATAGTTTGTGATGTAACTATTGGAAAGATGGAAAAGCAACTAAATATGTGGATTCATGAGATGGTGCTCTATTAAGAAGAGAAAAAGCATAGTGGATAGCATTATTGTGAGGCTGAAAGCCAGAGTCAAGAAATGTCAAACCCTTCTTGTGTATGCTGGCTAGCTTCCATTTCTTAAGTTTCAAAGGATAATAAGGTATGGAAAATGTTAAACTTACAAGAGAGGCAGTATCTACAGATCAGGAGGCTGTAGAAGAAATCTGAAAATACCTGCTAAGTATTACACGGGAACAGATCATGTGGAAGTGCAGGTTGTTGACACTGATGAAGCTGGCTTGTTTTACGAAGATGTGGACAAACAAATCTATGCAATACAATGGTGTTTTGGTTGATGAAACTGTGACCAGAAGCTCATAGGAACCTAACTCTGTATTTCCTCTTGGAGGAATAGTTCAATATTCACTTATTCAGTGTTCATAGCAATTTCATAGAATATACTGCAAAGAATGAGAAGTGACTATATTTTCTTCCTAAAGTAGATAAAAGAAAAAGTTAAACCATAATAATAGCAATTATTAGAGAGAATGAGAATGAATAGAAATTTCTAAACTCTGTCAGAGTTACAATATAATGTGATATAATCATGTTTGAAAATATTTTTGAAATATCTATTATAAAGTTGGAAAAGTAAAAATAGTATAATACAACATATTTTTCTGTGAATTCCTATATTCAGTTTGTATATAGGGAGATACAGAATTCTTATGGTGCTTTTTTTAGTGGCAAAAAGAACAGCATAAATAACTGCATCTAAGTGAAAGAATAAATATTGTACTTTATATTTTATGGCACCTTGAAATAATTGAAATAAATATATGTTAACATGTAAATAATGTATATGTTATATATAGTAAATATATATTCCCTAGAACTGCAGATTTAACTCAGTCAATTTAAGAAAAGTGCTGCTCCCTAATCAATAGGCAAAGCTAATTCTCATTGTTCAAATAATCAGGAAAATCAGGCTTACTGGTTTTTTTTGTTTTTTTTTTTTTAGATGGAATCTCACTCTGTTGCCCAGGCTGGAGTGCAATGGCAAGATCTTGGTTCATTGCAATCTCTGCTTCCCAGGTTCAAGCAATTCTCCTGTCTCAATCTCCTGAGTAGCTGGGATTACAGGAGTGTGCCACCACGCCTGGATAATTTTTTTTGTACTTTAGTAGAGACAGGGTTTCACCATATTGCCCAGGGTGGTTTCAAACTCCTGAGCTCAGGCAATCCGCCTACCTTGGCCTCCTAAAGTGCTGGGATTACAGGTGTAAGCCACTGCACCTGGTCAGGCTTACTGTTTTTTTAAAAATTCAAATCAACATGCATTTTATGAATCATTATAATTAATATCTCACTTCTGAAATCTTATTCTAACATAGATGCATTGAAGAGGTATGTAGACAGGCAGACAGACAGACAGATGGAATGGAAAGACAAGACGAGCATTAGTATATAGCATGCCTTAGATGAATAAGTGTTGGCCCTATTATTATCTCATAACAAAGCCTTCCTCATATTTGGTTCCTCTTACACTCTTTCAAGAGCTATATATTCTCCATCTGTGTCTTTGGTTGATGTCACAGAGCTTTATACACTCCATAGAGCAGTGCACCATCCTTTGGTTTAAGGATAGAGGGAAGTGTGCATTCTTTTATTTTTTTCTATTTTTTCTTTTTTTTTTCTTTGAAGTGAGGTAAAGGTAATGATGAACAGAGTTGTGTTAAATAAAGAACAGACAGCAGGGTGTATTTTTAGGAGGGAATGATTTTAGGAAAGAATACATACAGAATATTTATAGAATACTTAAAAATACTTAGAGACAGTGGAGGTTTGGAAGATTATTTTTTTAAAAAACGACCCTGACTGTATACTCTCTGGAAATCCAGTCTCTCAGAAATGAGAGTAACCTAATTCATAGGGAATCAAGCTGATTTTAAGAAGTAATGAATTGATACTGAGAGTATCTATAGAAAGTATGATAAAGGACACAGGAAAATAAAATGTTTCAATCAACCTCCCTTTAAAATGTTAAAAATTCAGGTGAAATAAACAGAGCACGAGCAAAGTATAGACATTGATGCCGATGTGCCTGTGTACTTTTATCCACTAAAGTGAAGTCATTTTATCTTAAAGAGGCACTGTACATCTTTACATGCATACCAGGAAATGTAGATGGTAATGTTCAGAAGGCAATTCACTGGGCTAACTGTCAAATTACTTAACCTTTGTGTCCCTCCTTTTCCTGTTGAATGATTTCCCTAAGGAATAAAGTGATACATTCACCCTCTTTCACTATTTGGAAGAAAAAAACTTCATCCAGGCTAATACTGAGTCTTAGAAACAAACATGCAAGCAGGCAAATAAACAAAAAACCCCTCATGCTATTTCAAAACCAACACCAAAAGTTGCACATGCTTACTATGCATAAAAGAGATGTTTACTGCTCACCATAATTCTCAGCAAACTAACCCAAGAACAGAAAATCACACACCCTGTGTTCCCGCTCATAGGCAGGTGATGAACAATGAGAACACATGGACACAGGGAGGGGAGCATCACACACTGAGTCTGTTGGGGGGTGGCAAGGAGGGACAGCGGGGGATGGGAAGGTCGGGGAGGGATAACATGGGGAGAAATGCCAGATATAGGTGATGGGGGGATGGAGGCAGCAAACCACATTGCCATGTGTGTACTTATGCAACAATCCTGCATGATCTACACATGTACCCCAGAACCTAAAGTACAATTAAAAAAAGAGAGAGAGAGAGAGATGTTTACTGCTCACACTCATATAATTTACCCTTTACTACTGGTACACTTGTAGACATGGTCAGTATCATCATCTTAAAAGTAAGGCATGCCAACAGAATTTGTATTTTTATAACATTTTAATGATGAATATCACTTACATTATTTTCATTTGAAATATTTTTAAGTTCCAGAAAATAAAAAATTCTAAGGTTGAAAAATTAGTTAAAAAGAGATACATAATCAGATAAAACCTAATCAGTAACTACAATATGCAAGGAAGTGTAATAGGTATTTGGGGATTCAAAGATAAATAAGACAATCTTCATAAAAATAATAGCTGTTAACTGTCAAGCACTTGCTCTGTGCAAGGTATTTTTCTAGTGCTTTAAAAATATTCCTTACAAATAATTCTCTGATATAGTGCTCAGAAGGGTAATATTCTTGGCCCAACCACACAGCTAATTGTTGGCAGAGGCAGCGTTTGAACCCTGAATTTTCACTGGTATGTTATATTGCCTATATCTCTAAACATGGAGAGCTTAATATCACGTATTTTTTGATGAAACTAAATTCTCCAATACATTAGCAGAAATTAATAGTAGGACTAACAAAAGATGCCATTGATTCTAAATAGTAAAACATATGAACATATTTTAAAATATTTTTACTGTAAATGTTACAAAGTCAAACATAGAATTATGAAAACTCATTGGTACAATAGGATGGAAGAAAGGGCTGAATCAATAAACTCAAAGCTTTTCGTTGTTTAAAGCTTTGAAACTATTCAATTATTTTATGTTAAGTTTCCTATAGAGCCGCCTGCTAGAAATATCAAACAGGATTCTGACCTGCAGGCATTCCATTGATACAACTGTCACTAAAATTGCAAAGACTAATTTACATTAACTAGCAGTAGAATCATAATATTCAGTAGAATTTTTCTTTCTGAATGCCAACTCATGCTGGGAACTATGATTGCTTATTCAAATAATGAAGACAATGAAGAAGGGTAAGACTATTGAACATTTCTATTTCAGCATTAGTTTAAATGAATATTATAATTGAATATTAGTATGTATGCTGAAATCCTTGGTGTTCTAAATAATACTAATATACTATTTTTTAATGAAACATGAAATGGTTAGGGTAAAAGTGCTGAGGACTCAAAGTTTAGCCAAGATGTGTATGGTGAACACATGCTTTGAGAACATTCTAAAGCAAGCACATAGCAATGATAGATAAAACTATTTAAAAGAGAAAGTAACTGACATAATCATACTCAACAATTCAGTAAGTATCTCCATCAAATGTTGAACACTATGCAATCTGATGCTGGAACTCAACTTTAAAGGTAATGGGAGTTAAAAGTGACCTGCTGTACATACACGCATGTGCACTCTCTCTCTTTCTCACACACACACACAAACACACACACACACAAGCTCTTTAAAGCATTGGTGGACTTGAACCAGGCTGTAACTTGAGAGTTTGGGTGTGCCTAAAAGCTATACTCATTACCTAGGACCACAAGGTATGAAAGCTGTATACAACAGGGAGGTTGGAGGGAGCAACATACCTTTTCAGCCAGACCTGGGATCTCTGATATTCTTAATATGAGTGCAGAAAAGTCACAGTGAACTGCCGATTTAACATCAGCCCATAGCCAGAAAAAGCCTCCTTCAAGAATGCAAGAGATGGAGGAGCAAGGCTTTGAACTGAGATTCCAAAACATAAACATAATCTGCCATGCATATGTGTTGCAAATATGTTCTACTCTGTGATTTTTTTTTTATTATACCCAAACTTCTGATTTTTGGTATAAACTCTTCAATAATTTCTCTATAATTTGTGCTTTTTGTGTTTTGTTTTAGAAATTTTTCACTGCCCTATTCTATTTTTGTATTGATACATAATAGATGTACACATTTTCAGGGTACAGCTGATATTTAGGTATATTATATTGTGTAAAGATCAAATCAGGGTAACTGAGCTTTCCATCACCTTAAATATTTTTTCTTATGCTACAAACATCTGTATTATTCTTTTCCAGATATTTTGAAATAGATTTTGAATAGATTATTGTTAACTATATAGTCACCCTACTGATCTATCAAACAACACTAGGTATTATTTCTTCTACCTGATTGTATATTTGCACTCAATCAAACTCTATGCCTCCTTCCTGTTCCTGGCCTCTGGTAACCACCAATCTACTATCTCCATAAGATCTACATTTTCAGCTCCTACTTATGAGTGAGAACATGCTATATTTGTCTTTCTTGCCTGGCTTATTTCACTTAACATAATTTTCCTGTTCCATCCATGTTGCTGCAAATGACAGGATGTCACGTTTTATGGCTATATAACATTCCAATGTGTATATATACTATATTTTCTTTACCCATTCATGCAATGATGGGCACTTAGGTTGATACCATATTTTAGCTATTGTGAATAGTGCTACAATAAACATGGAAGGGCGGGTATCTCTTTGATATATTGGTTCCCTTTCTTTTGGATATATAGTCTGCAGTGGAATTGCTGAATCATATGGTAGTTCTGTTTTTAGTTTCTCAAAGAACCTCCATATTGTTTTCCATAGTGGTTGCAATAATTTACATTACTACTAATAGGGCAGGAGGGTTCCCTTTTCCCCACATCCTCCTCAGCATTCACTATTCCTTGTGTCTTTGATGTAAGCCATTTTAAATGGGGTGAGATAATATCTCATTATGGTTTTGATTCACATTTATCTCATGATTAATGATATTGAGTATTTTTTATATACCTGTTGGCCATTTCTGTGACATCTTTTAAGAAATTTCTATACAGATCTTCTACTCACTTTGTAATTGGATTATTATGATAAAGATGATTATTGCTATTGAGTTTTTTGAGCTCCATATAAATTCTTGTTAGTAACCCCCGTCAGATGGATAGTTTGCAAATATTTTCTCCCATTATTTGGGTTGTTTTTCACTTTGTTGTTTCCACCGCTTTGCAGAAGCTTTTTAGCTTGATGTAATTCCATTTGTCTATTTTTGCTCAGGTTACCTGGGGGTTTTCAGGTCTTACACAAAAATCTGTCCAGACCAGTGTCCTGAAGCATTTTCCCCTTGTTTTCTTCTAGTAGTTTTATAGTTTCAGGCCGTAGATTCAAGCATTTAATCCATTCTGATTTGATTTTTATATATAATGAGATATATGGGTCTAGTTTTACTCTTCTGCATAAGATCATCCAGTTTTCTCAGCACCCCTTATTGAAGAGGGGGTTATTTCACTAACGAATGTTTCTGCCAGCTTTGTTGAAGATCAGTTAGCTGAAAATACATGGATTTATTTCTGGGTTGTCTAGTCTGTGCTATTGTTGTGTGTGTCTATTTTTATACTCTGTTGTTTTCGCTACTATAGACTTGTAATATATTTGGAAGTTAGGTAGTGTGATGACTCCAGATGTTTTTCTTTTTGCCCAGGACTGCTTTGGCTATTCTAGTTCCTTTTTGGCTCCATACACATTTTAGGGTTATTTTTTCTATTTCCTTGAAAATGACTTGGTATTTGACAGTGATTGCATTAAATCTGTAGATTGCTTTGGGCAATATGGTATTTTTAACTATATGCATATATGTATATATATATATATATATATACACATAAACACACACATAACTCTCTCTCTCTATATATATATATATTCACACATACACACACATACATAGCTCATATATATTTAACCATGTATAGTTTACATATAAAAATATATATTTATTCAACAAACATTTATTTTATACATAATACAGGAATATACTATAATAGAAAGTTAAGATTTTAAAATGAGCAAAACAGAGTGTTTACCCTTAAAAAAGTCATAATTTACAGTTGCACGGAGGCTGGAAAAATAAAGACAATAACAATATGTTATATAAATAAATGTTATTATAGAGTTATGTTCCTCAAACTTTTTTCACTCTTGTTTCCTAAAGGAAATATTATTTTTATTTATTTTTTTATTTCTTTGGACTTAGGGGTACAATTGCGGTTGTGTTACATGGATATATTGCTCAGTGGTGAAGTCTGGGCCCTGCCTAGCTTGGTCACCCTCTAGAGGCTGAGCTGGGAGCTCAGTCCATGGTGCATTCCACAGGACAGCCCATTGCCTAAGGCAGCAGAGGACTTCCCACAGAAAGTAATGATCAAGTGTATGTCCATCAGCATTGGTTGCAGCTGGCTTTTATCCCTAAGTGCTTCCTACTGGCCTGGAGGTTGAACAACACAACCCAATAGAAAAGCCACTGACATGAGTGTACAGCATTAGGGGATGTACATTTTTACAATTATTATTCTGATCTACGAGCATGGGATGTCTTTTCATTGGCTTGTGTCCTCTTCCACTTCTTTCATCAGTCTTTTGTAGTTTTTCTTGAGGAAATATTTCACCTCCTTGGTTTATTCCTAGATATTTTATATTTTTTGTGGCTATTGTAAGTGACATTGCCTTTTTTATTTCTTTTCCAGATATTTCATTACTGATACATTGAAACATTACTGATTTTTATAGGTTGATTTTGTATCCTGTAAATTTACTAAATTTGCTCACCAGTTCTAACAGATTTTGGGTTGAGTCTTTAGAGTTCTCCAAATATAAGATCGTGTCATCTGTGAACAAAGATAATTTGACTTCTTCCTTTCTAATTTGGATGCCCTTTATTTCTTTCTCTTGTCTGATAACTCTAGCCAGGACTTCCAGTATTATGTTGAATAAAAGTGGTCAGTGCATATCTTTATCTTATTCCAGATCTCTGAAAAAAGGCTTTCTATTTTCCCCCATTCATTATGATCTTAGCTATGGGTTTTTCATAGATAGTCTTTCTTAATTTGAGGTATGTTCCTTCTATACACAGTTTCTTCAGGGATTTTATCATAAAGGGATGTTGAGTTTTATCAACTGCCTTTTCACCACCTATTAAAATGATCATATGATTTTTGTTCTTGGTTTGTTAATGTTTTGAAAATGTTATTCCACTGCCTCTTGGCCTCTATGGTTTGTAACGAGAAGTCTGTTTCTGGATAAATGAGAGCTCCTTTATATGATATTTGCTTCTTTTCTCCTTTGTATGATATTTGCTACTTTTAGGATACTCTCTTTGTGCTTAATCTTTGAGAGTCTGACTCTGAGATGCCTTGCCGTAGTCTTATATGGGCTCAATTTATTTGATGTTCTTTGACCTTCTTGTACCTGGTTATTTACAGTTTCCTTAAGAAGTTTTAGAATGATTTTTGTTATTTGTTTTTCTATACCTTGCTTTTGTTCAGCTACTTCTTGAACACCAATAATGTTTATATTTGATCTTTTGACATAATTTTATATATTTTGTAGGTGGTGTTTGTTTCATCTCATTTTTTTTTTCTTCTCCTCTGACTGTATATTTTGAAACAGCGTGTATTTGGGCTCATGGATTCTTTCCTCACCTTGATATGGTCTGCTGTTGAGTGTCTGTAAAAAATGTTTCAGTTGAGCAAACGTGTTTTTCAATTCCAAGTTTTCTGTTTGTTTTTGTTATTTCAATCTCTTTGTTACCTTTCTCTGCTCTGAATTGCTTTTCGCTATTATCTAGGAGATCACTGTGTTTCTAAGACACACTATTTTGAATTCTTAGAGAGATCACATTCCACCATCTCATTAGGGTCAGTTACTGGTTCCTTGCTTTGTCTGCTTGGGGCACTCATTATTTCTTATTTGCTATTGTTTCTTGTGGATGTACATCTATGTCTCTGCATTGAATTATTATTTATTTATTCCAGTCTGTGTGGCTTGTTTTGTTTTTTATTGGATATATTTGATTAATTTTTGTGGGTTTTTTTTTTTTTTTTGTAATTTACCTGTTAATTTTTTTTCTCACGAGGTTACTGCCTCCTTTTTGGCACTGGATAATGCCTTAATCCCAGGTGTGCCTTAGCTCTAGCACACAATAGAGGGCTGCCTGTGTAGAATAGGAGAGGCTCCAAAGGGGATATCCAAGCAATATGGAAAGGTTGTCTAGAGATTTGTGCCCAGGGATCTTGTGGAATGTATTTCCTGCAGTGTAATTCTGCTGAACAACTACTGTGATTTGACATCTCCTTTAGCCAAGTTAAATAACAGCTTCCAGGGCTGGAGTTAGTAGTCCTACCTCCCTCCTTTGTCTCTGACTGTCCTTAGGACCTTCAGGCACTCACAATGCTTCCCATGGGTTAAGGCAGGAACATATCTCCTGACAGGGAACTCAAAATTGTAGGGAAGATGGTTGTTCGCCTTGATCTCACTATTTCTAGTGTAGAAATCATGACATGGGGGAATTTTCTACACACTTGGTACCAGGAGTTAGAAGAAGACACATCACAGAAATGGAAGATTGATTTTCTTTTACCAGAGATTTTTCACTTCTCTGTTGTCCTGGAAACTGTCTCATCCTCCTATTTGAGTTCTGGGATATTGCTGGTCAAAACCTCGATGATGTATATTTGCTTTCCCTTTTGGTGAAAGTAAAGCCAGCTTGCTTCTACATGTCCATTTTGAAACCAGAAGTTTCCTGCCCTACTCTAATATGTTTTACACATAGAAATAAACCCACCTACCGTATCATATAAACTGTATAAACTGTGTAAAGAAAGTAATGACTAAAAATCAAATTATTGGGAGTGTGGGGAGAGATTTTAGAACTTTTAAATAGTTCAGCAGTTAGATAATCACTTCTTGCATAATTGGGATATGACTCAACAATTGAAAAAAAAGTATAGACTATTTTCTCTTCAGGATACAGATGGCTAGCTTAAAGGGCACAAAAACCATGCACTTAAATCAACCTTTCATAGAATTTACCTTTCAGAATGATTTCAGCCTCTGTCCTTTCTAATAAGAAAATTCACAAATAAATTACAGTTACTACCCATTTATCTTTCATAAGGGAGCCATTGGCTCAGTGGTATACAGAATTATTTTGAAAGAATGCTGTTGGAATTGCAATGTTTGAGAGTGCTTCAATTGCTGGATGCAGACATAAAAATGTCATTTAGAAACTGCACTTGTTTCACTATTTTGGTTAATGTTATTGAACAAACAGAGAATTAACTTTAAATTTTAAATAATATTTTGTAGCTATTAGAAGGAAACAAAGTTTTAAGAAATGCTATTTGTATTAAATAAAATAAGAATTTAAGAAAATAAATATATTATTGCTAACTTTGTCCATTGAGGCAAACTGCCTGCAGTCTTCAAGACATATTTAAGTTGCTCAGGCCCCTATCTTAATTATATGA
Source organism: Cacajao melanocephalus (assembly GCA_963573385.1). NCBI lineage: Eukaryota > Metazoa > Chordata > Mammalia > Primates > Pitheciidae > Cacajao > Cacajao melanocephalus. The sequence goes on from CAUYLG010043645.1 coordinate 77,571, forward strand.
CAGTTCATAAAATCTTTGAAAATGTTTTAAGGCAGCTAAAATATCCAGCAGCTGCATACCACATCACAGATCTTAATCAGGTTGCTAATTCCTCACTCTTTTTGAGAATATGTTCAGTACTTTTACTCATATTCTTTCTTTCCTTTGCATACTTTTTAAATCTCATGCAATGGGACATTTTATTTGTGTAGTGTTCTGCTAAAATCAGTATGAATTTATCACAAGAATAAACTAAAATACATATTCATATCTAGGCTAATACTATCATGTTAAATACTAATTAGTCATCTGTTTTTGCATGATGCCTACTTTGTTCATTAGAGTGCTTACTATATTAATTGTATTCCCTATCTAATAACTCTAACATGTGTATCATACCTCAGTCATGTTATGATGCTTGCTTTGTCTCCTTAGGCTGTGTTTTATCTTGCCTTTTAGTATGCCTTGTGATTTTTGTTGTTGTTATTGATGAAAGTCAAACATAATAAATTAGAGTTAGGAACTCAGGAAAATAGTTCTTTAGTGTGTGGACTTATAATAATTTGGCTATAAGTTGAATTGTATTTAATAATTATTAGCTTTGAGTCTTAAAATTTTTCTGCTGTTGTTTTTGTTTCCTCTCTTGACTTTTGGCTTTGTTACGTACACCTACTTAGAGATAGTCTTTGTCTTTCATCTCTAATTTACTCTTACTACACTTGAATCTGGTAGTTGTGACAATGAAATGTGAAAGAGAAGAAGCACTCTATAGCCTCAATCTCAGTCTTTTAGTGGACCCATTTCACTAGCCAATGAGTTTCATGAGAGTTTCTTCTTGTATAGTGTCCCCACCACCCATTAAGTAAAACAGAAAAGCTAGAAGAGCTAGAATAAGACGGATGGCCTTCTATCACAGCCCTGGGGCAAGAAGCTCTAAAGCAAGACTCTGGTAAAGTCTTTTTCATTGAAGATGATTAGGCTTTTGCTATGAGGAATGTTCTCTGTATTTTAAAAGGATTACTCTTGCCCTCCCATGGTAGGATGTAAGGAGATATTTCTTGGATTTTCACTTTGAGAACCTGGTAAGATTCTTGGAGATTAAGATAATATAGCAAATAAATATCAGAGCCAGGATTCAAATTGAAGTCTGTCAGATTCTAAAACATTTATCTTTCAACCAGAGGGGATAAAAAAGTCAACTCTCAGTGTATCTTTCTTTCAATAAAGCCTAGTTACACTCTTGAGAGGTCTCAATAATTTCTTTACGTTAGTTTTATATCCCCAACTACAGTAAGTGGAAGAACAAGGTATTAGTTTATTCTCATGCTGTTAATCAAGACATACCCAAGACTGGGTAATTGATAAGAGAAAAAGGATTTTTTTTTTTTTTTTTGGAGACAGTCTTGCTCTGTCACCCAGGCTGTAGTGCAGTATGCAATCCTGGCTCACTGCAACCTCTGCCTCCCAGGTTCAAGCAATTCTCATTCTTCAGCCTCCTCAGTAGCTAGGACTACAGGCACATGCCATCAGACCTGTCTAATTTTTTTGTATTTTTAGTAGAGATGGGGTTTCTTCGTGTTGCCCAGGCTGGTCTCAAACTCTTGAGCTCTGGCAATCTGCCCACTTAGGACTCCCAAAGTGCTATGATTACAGGCGTGAGCCACCATGCCCAGCCAGGAAAGAAGTTTAATTGACTTACAATTCCTCAGGGATGGGGAAGCCTCAGGAATATTACAATCATGGCAGAAGGGGAAGCAAACATGTCCTTCTTCACACAGCAGCAGCAAGGAGAACTGCAAAGTGAAGGAAGGGAAAAAGCCCATTATAAAACCATTAGATCTTGTGAGAACATACTCACTATCACGAGAACAGCAACATGGGGATAACCACCCCATGATTCAATTACCTCCCAGCAGGTCCTTCCCACAACACAGGGGGATTATGGGAACTACTGCTCAAGAAGAGATTTGAGTGGAGACATAGCCAAACCATATCAGATTTAAGAAGAGATACATACATATGTGATTAACGTTCCTCACTCTATCTTACAACTAATTGCTAACATATCTGTCTCCTCTTCCTGATTGTTATTTCTTTAAGAAAATGAACTTTCTCTTATTGATTACAATTTCAAGAAAATGAACAATAAGTGACTAATTTTCCTATCTCTATTAGTTGGATAACTGAATGCATGTATTAAGCAATTAATTAAGAAATAACATATTACTGGCAAAGTAGATGGCTTTACAATAATGCTTTGACCTAGTATTAGGCAATAAATGCTAGCTGATTATAAATTGGTAAATGAAAAGGTAGAAAATCTTATTAAACTAGATATGTTATTTTGACATTTAAAAAAGTGACAGTAAAATTTTTAAAACAAAATTCCCATTTTTGATGTGTCCACGTATTTAGTTCATTTACACTTCCAACTCATTTTGGTGTCAGAGCTTTTTACTGGAAGAATATCTGACTGATATGGAAAATAAATTTAATATTTAATTTTTATGAATAATCTATTATATAAATATATATTTATATATTATAAACTTAAGGATAAACATAATAAATATGAGTATAAATAAATGTCAAATGTAAATATACAATTAAATAAAATTAAATCTAGAAAATAAATTATTTAATAAATCCCATATAATAAAGCTACACTGAATTTACCAACAGCTCAGTTAAAAATAGGAGCTTTTTAGATTTTTTAAATTATTATGTCTATACATATGAGAAACCTGTATGAATAGTCAGTCCTCTTAAAGAAGATTCCAGAAATGTATTACCTAGTTAACTGATAAAGGTATAGCATTATATTATAACCCCAAATATTTACAAATAGGCCCTTATATTTGCTGTTTTTTTTACAGAAACAGGCAGACAAAAATTATGGCAAACTCCTCTCAGTCTTGGAATTTTGTTTTAAATCATCTTCAAATACAATAAATGACTAAATTGAGTTTTAAAGCATGTTTATCTGTATGATTTAAATCTATCACTAAAAGATGTAGTTGAAAATTTGGACTATACAGAAAAGATTAATTCTCTAAAATGAATGTACTTTCATACTAGCAATAATGTAATAAAACAAGGTTTATTGCAATAGCATGGTTAATATGATTGCATACCAAGGAAAATTAATAACTAATTTATGAAATGCATTTTGTTTTTATTAACATAAAGAAGATTTAAAATTGTTCTTAGCTTTAAGTACAACTTGTGGAGGTGAGTGGTAAAATATTAGTGAAATACATCACAGGTACAATCATATTAATTCTCTTTAAGGCCCAAGGTGACTACCAAGCAGCTGTTGTTTTAGAAGAAAAAATGAAACACCATAAAATAAAAACAAAAACAAAAACTTTGCTTTATGTTGGAGAGTGAAACTGAAGTGAGCTGCCTTTTTTGGAGACTAAGTTAAGGAAACAGGTAATTAATTGTGCACATATTTAAAGGCCAAAATAAATTTTATCATATATCCCAAAGATACAGAACTTTGTGCTTTCAGTCTTACATTTTAAAGTCAAGCTTTTTTAGATTTGGGTAATTTATCAAGAAAATATCCATGAATCCCTAATGTTTCTTGTTGACATTTAAAACATTGATATAACTGAAAATGATAAGGAATACAGGTTAAAAGGTGAATATGATTCTAGGAAGAATTTTATCGGTATTAAAAAAAATAGTAAAAATTAACTTCTGTGGGGCTTTTGTCTTCCACTTGCAGTATATAAATCTGGAAAGAGCATCATTTTCACTCCAGTAAAGAAAAGTCAGATAATCTACAAAAGCACAAAATTTCCTGAAGCTTTATATAGCAAATTACTATGAAATTTTGACTAAAAAAAGTTACATGTAAATATGAAAAAACAAATTTATGGATAAAATAAAATGCCCAGGGTCCACTGGGTCAGGGAAATAACACTAGACCCAGAAACAGGAGGTCTGTTTTGATCCAGGCTGTGTTCTAGGTGTGACCTTGGGCATCCTACAGCATTTGTGCCACCTTCAGCTGGTCCCTTTTCAGAGCATTCCTCTTGATTTTCAGGGAAGTTTTCCACTCTTCTCAGTTTTTCCATTGTTTTAAGATGTCTATATTGGCAACAATATGACTCTAGATTGTAAATTTTACCTTCTTTGTGTACACGTTAATGATAACACAAGCTGTAATATTCTAATTGATACTTGCATTTGACTGCAATATATTCTAATTTGAATATTTCCCAAGTACATGGTTTTGAGTTTTTAACATTCTGTTGTATTTGTAGATTAATCAGAAAAATTGACACCTGTTTATCTTTTCCCAAATTGCATTTACTATATGCCATTAGTCAATATTCATCCACTCGCCTCAGCCTCCCAAACTGCTGGGATTACAGGCATGAGCCACCAAGCCTAGGTACAAATCACATTTTGATTAGAGAATAGCATATGATGAGGAAAGTGCTAAGAGATAAGTCTAGAGAGAGACTAGAGTGTAACATACTCTTTTCTTTGACTAAATTAGAAATTTATCATAAAACATCAAAATTATGATAATGGCTTTAAGGCTTATAAAATTTGAATAACTTAACAAATGAGTCACTGATTATATTTGGGACTCAAAGCTTATTTCTGTACTATTTTATGAGACTGGAGAAAATAATAATTAAGGTATGATAATTACCATATGTCCTTCATTGACATTCTGATAGCAAGGCCTGATGTACTTGATTATAAATTTTATATAATGTTCTGACCAGAAAGACAGAGAAATCTGAAAGCTTTATCACCTTGGCTTTAGAACTGAGGGAAATAGATAACTTGAATGAGATTTCTTCTTTAGCCCCTCTGCTGGCCCCATCCTGACACTAAACAAGTTGATACCACAAAATAGAAGAGGCATGGTAGAAACATGCAGATAGATATAATGTTATGTTCCATAAGAGCTAAAAGAGGAAGCCCACAATATTTTGGAAAAAAACACTATGAACAAACACTTTTAACATGTTAAGAGGCAATAGTGCAATAGCAGCTACGTTGGGAGGTTGTTATCTGAGTTTGGAGAAATACCTCTTGTATGCCTTCTGATTTCCTATGCCCTACACATAGCATGGTAAGAATCCAGACATTCATGTGTGATCCAATGAATGAAACCAAAACTCCCTAGAGGATTTGATCACTGTTAAGAGAAATAATCTGAAACTAGGAAATAAGTAAAAAAGATGACATGACTTTTCAACATTATGATTAAGCATTGCCTAACATGTCTACCTAAAGATTATTTAATACTCTAAAAGTATACCATTTTTATTACATTATTTACCTTTTATTAGAACCCAGACTTTGTAAAGTTATATGTTTAATGGTTGACTTCTCTTCAGGAGAAAAGATAACTAAGAAAGGTTTTCATGCCCAGAAAGATGATGAATAATTTTTATCTTAGAAAACATATTTCAGCATTTCTTTTGTTGACTGTTTATATATAAACCTCCATTTATTGAATTTTTCTTTCAACAAGCTTTACTATGTTGCTGTTTCTCTCATTTGTGAGTTAAGACATTTTTAACACGTTTACCATATAATTGGGTTGTATGTATGAGAATTATATTTTGAACTAATTGAAAATTCTACTTTGATGGCACTAACATAGGGCTGAGATCACAATGATGAAGGCAAAATGAGTGAGGAGTTAATAGACCAATGATTAGAAATAGAGATTACAGTTCCTGGTAAAAGTTTATTGTGTTCCCTACAAAAAACAAAACAAAAAAAAAACCTAATAAGACCATTTTATATCAGTCACTAATCCAAGAAGAAGACTACATTATTGCTTTTACAGCAGAGACTAGTGAGGTCATATAAATAATGAAGTATTTAAAGATCCATCTCTACTATATATACATATGCTATCTTGAAAATAAGCATAGTGAAAACCTCAAAAACTTAACATTGGTAGAACCACGAAAGTAGGACTGGGTCATCAGAAGAGACTACTTAAATTATGGAATTGGACTGAGTTAACTAAAGTGGACCAAATTTAATTTTATTGAGTTATCCAGCTGGAGATGGTGGTGCTTATGATAAATATTAGATCAGTTATAGAAAAATTAAGGTCACATTTTCTTTGTTTATTTGAACAGCGAATGGTTTTGAGATATAACAGAAAAACCATATGGAGAAACAAAGATAAGTCTAAACTAAAGGGAATAAAATACAAGCTGTAGTGTAGTCATTAGTTAATTCAAATAAAAATTATTTATTGAGCACATATATCAGGCAGAACATTGTGCTTTGTGCTGTACAACAAAGATTAATGAGACCTCCAGCTTTCAAGTAAGGAAATCTATTCTAGGAGATTTGTTCATGTAAACACAGAAATTAATATGCAGTGCACTGATAGAATTATGTATTAAGCAGAAAATGAGGAGTGATTAACTTTGTCATGTTACAGTAATAAGAAAAGCCTTCCTCAACAGGATGAGGTATGAACTGATTTCTAAATAATGAGTAGGCATATTTTAGAAAAATAGAGTACAGGGTAAGGAGAAAATATAAGACCAAGGGTGTTACCAATACTAGAATTTATTCCCCAATAACTGTTTCTCCTGTGGTCTTGGGTAACTGTGGAAAGGATCAAAGGGCTTTTTAATCACAGCATCTTAGACTTTTTATAAATTACTAGTGACTAGGCTATGGGGGCCAGATAATTGCACTGTGTAGGCCCGAGTCAGAGAGTAAGACTTTCACAGAGAGTTTATACAATATTACCTTAAATAGGCTCTATCCAGTTCTGTCTCCGCCCCTAATCCTGAGAACTGCCTCCAATAAAGAACAAGAGGAAAGTTTCTCTATGAATAGCACTTCCAATTACTATTATATTCCATGATTTTTGTCAACATTGTGTTTAAAATCATACTTTGAATATTAATATACCTACATACATGTATCAGTGTTGTTAGGTTACTATAAAAAGCAGCATTTGACATTGTCAGAATCCACATGCTGTACAACACCAAGAGTGAATCCTAGCATAAACTATGGACTTTGGATCATATGACATGTCAATGCAGGTTCGCTGATTGTAACAAATATTCCACTCTTATCTGGGATATTGATAGTTTGGGATGCTGTATGTGTGTAGAGTCAGGAGTTACTTGAGAACTCTGTACTTTCCACTCAATTTTTCTGTGAACTTAAAACTGCTCTAAAATATAAAGTCTGAAATAAACACATAAGATAAAAAGGGAATAGAAGAAAACATAAAAACTAATAGTAGATATAGGTAAAGCAATTAATAAATGCTACCAAGAAAACAAAACTGTAGAACATTAAAATAATGAGCAATTAAATGCACGTAATGAATCTATTTCACCTTCCTCCACTCCTCAGATTCAGATAGAAAGAAAAGCACCAGTATGAGCTAGAAGATCATATTTCTTCCAAAGATCTCATGCGGTGTTTCCACAAGGGGTTATATACAGAGTGAAGATAATGCAAAGACGACAAATAAAAACTTTTCTAATCATTTTTTAGGTTTTTAAAACTAAATATCTAAAGCTACACCTCTAGCTGTATAACCACATAGCATTTTTGAGCTTAATGTATATGTTTATTCTTCATAATTAGGGTGAAAGAAGTGTGAAGTTACTAGAATAATAGCATTTAGGAGAATGTTAGCTTCTACAATTGCTGTAAGACGTTCTCCACTATCCACCCACAAAGACTTATGCAGGCTTCTACTCTGGTAAGTCAGTTTGAACCATGTAAAGTTGGAGAATTTCCTTTGGCTTTTTTGACTCCTTTCCAAAGACCTTTAGTATTTTATAATTTCAGTGACAAAAAAGATGAAATATAAGTAAAAGATGTTTTCTTTTCAAAGCCTAGAGCAACATGCGAAAGATACCAAATTCTCTTTTTCTCTGGGCCCTATCCTAGAATCTCTGGTCTTCCTAGGACAAAGTGCCCATCTAAGTAAAAAGCTCTTCATCACAAACTCATTGTACCCACTAATTACATAGAGGGTTTAATACAAAGAAGCAATCTACTGAGGCAAGTCTTGTAAAAGTACAAATCCCATGAATATAACAGCCTTCAAACTCTTTGCCTCTCATACAAGTGACTCCTCCCAACCCTCGAATCAGATACTTTCTTCAGCCTTGATTAATATCATCGAGCTAATGAAGAATAAAGGAAATACAGCCCTGAGCCCTCATTAGGCCAACAGTTTGGAGTTAATAGACTTACGTTCTACTGCTGGTTCCTCAAGAAGCATCCTTATCATTTAAGCATGTAGTTATATCATCATAAATAAACTAAATGTATTTAATCTATTTAATTGGAAATCGTAAACCTTTATTATGCCACAAATTTTTCTGTAGTTTACTGCAGCTCTTAAGAAATAGCACATATACAAAACATATGCCTTATTATTCGCAATTCCATTAAATAGTTATCAAATGTATTATGAGTCTATGGGTAATTTTGCATAATCTTTATTTGCAGCATTGTTCCTTCACATTTTTTCCAGTTATTTTTCTACATAAGCCAATAGGCCAAAATATTTTTCAAAATAAATTTTAGAAATGATAATTTTAAAAATCATGATGACTGTGGCATTTTAAAATTTTAATTGTAATTATCTGTTACTATAGTTGAACAGAAGAGGTAGCATTGCATAGATTTCTTTAACTTTTAATGAGCTTATGTCTCATCAACATATCATTAACTTAGTAAACATAGCACAGCATATATTAGTATTTTTTATGACAACAGAAAATATGTATTATAAAGCATATCTACATGCTCAGAGAGCAGATGAGCTTTCGAAGCATGTATTCATTATTGAAGTTCAAGAATATTTCTCCCAAAAAATTTTTTGGAAAATAATGTAATGCTATAATTTGTTTGATGCCTCAAGCAAAGAAACATATTGTTTCAGAAAATCCAGATTTTATTTGGGTTTCAGCAATCCTTAGAATGCATTGATTTGTATGCTGTTTATGCTTCAAAATCAGTCCATGAACTTTATTCCTCTGTAGTTGACATCACTACTGGCACACTCTTCCTCTGTGCTTCTGTTCTCTTTGCACATAGAAATGAAAGGGGTTGGAAAAATATGCTAGGGAGCAAATTGTTTTTAGGAGAATGTGTAATTTTTTAGCACTCTCTTTGCTAAGTTCAAAATAATAAATAATACAGCTTAGTTTTTCATCTTCTCAGGGAAATGTGTGGCTTTCAACATTTTCTCAAAGAAATCTAATTCACAGCTTCGAAGACGAAAATCTCCCCTTCAAATATTTTCATATTTTATTATTTTTATCTTAGGAAGTAGGACTAATCATTTTTTACAAAAGTTTAGTACTCAACCAATTTCATGGGGTTATTGGTTCATATCACAGATATAAAAATGCAAGTGTTGGTTATTTCATCTTTTCTAAAAATACAAACCACTGTAGGTCAGAGTAATGGCATTTGGTTTATCTCTCCAACACAAATGTAACTTGAGGACTACTGACGCATTTAAGGATGGAGATGCCAATTCCTTATGTAAAATCCTAAAGTTATTACTGTCTTCTTTCTATTGCATTTCCTTTAAATAAAGCATTACCAATATTCACCAGAATGCTATTTTTTAAATTAAAAAGTACAGGTATTGCTTCTTCTGGTCCACACCTTTAAAGATTAATTCATTTATAGAAAAACATGGTGCTTATGACTGATAATAAAGCCATACCAAATCATGTTTTATTTATTGCAAATTATTTTGCTAATGATTTCTATGTAATAAAATGGAAAAAGGCATTAATAAATGTTATGACATCTCATGTTTACTAAGTTAATAACTGTGTAACTTATGAGAATTTAGTATACATACCATGTTTGCACTAATAAGTAAAACAATGTAATGATTATAATTATAGGTATTTTTATTAGACACTTACTTTCTGACCTTCAATTAAATATTTTACCCTGCACATTGTTGCAGATGTTTTGTTTTCTTACAACCCTTAATTTCTTCTCTCCCTTGCTATGTTTTACTGAGGGTGGAGTTTACCTATCACACTCATTGATTCGGGCTTGGCCATGTGACTGCTTTGACTAATTGAATATGAGAAGACGTGACATTATGCCATGTCCCAGCAGAGGCATTAAAAATACATTTGTTTTGTTTTTCTACATCTCCCTTTCTCCTGCTTTCTACCTTGAAAATATCATGTTCTGAATAGTGACTACTCATTAAGCTGGGGTTCTAGAGGGAGAAGACAAATGAAGCTTCGCTGAGCCCACATGAATTAATCTGAGCAAAAAGTATTTTCTTATGTTACGTCTCTGATATTTTGACTGCTTGGCACTCTAACAAAAGTTAAATAACATAGACACTTATACTAGAAATTAGATGATGATATAATAAAAATATCTAAAAATACATGTCTCTAGATTTGAACTTGAGACAGAGTAGACATGGGACTTGGACCCATTCCCACTAATGTATTTTTTCATGCATACCCTCTAACCATCAGACCTTGCCCCACCACCCCCATACTCACTGAGATACTGTAAGTTATTAGACAGGATAAACAACATTCCATCACAAAGCTTACCCAGGACAGTGGACTCTACCACCCACAGGCACCCAAGAACAGGAAAGTGACTGACCATAACCTTCCCCTCAGGGCGAGATCATGATCCTTGCTCAGGGTGGATCTTAGCTGTCATTTTCTGATCATGCAACATATGTGTTAGTATAATTTCTTAGTGTGCCTGTGTACTTGGCACTCCACTCTGCACCTGTAATGATGCTTGCTTACCTCATGGATTATTCATGTTATGCTCCTGAAAACACCACAAAGACCCACCCTTGGGGAGCCAGCCAGAGAACACTTATCCTGTACTGTCACCCTTAAACCCAACATTTCTGGGCATAAGTTTTAATAAACCTTATCTGGGAAAAATTTGTGTGGCCTTGTGTTAATTGCTATTATGTGGAGAGCCAAGAATCTTGCACCAGTAAAAGTTGTGAAGCCACCCTCAATATTTCCCAAGTCTTCAAAGGGATTGAGACACTATAATCATTACCCAGGACTCAACTCTTATCCAATTTGTTGATGACCTCCTACTTTGCAACCAAACTGAACAGAATGTTCTTATAGACTTCCTGATCCTTCTGAAGGTGCTGACTGAGCAAAGCTACAAAGCCTCCAAACCTAAACTTCAATGGGTACAAATAACTGACATATTTAGGCCATAAAACATCGCAGTACACTAAAAAACTCACACCAAAATGCCTTGATCCAATTTTGTCAATCTCTTTCTTAAGAACAAAGAAAGAAAAAATGAAAATTTTTAGAGGCAGCTGGCTATTGCCATCAATGGGTTCTTTATTTTGTCACCCTAGCAAAGCCTTTATATTTTCTCCACTCAAGTAAAACCTCAGAACCTTTTTTTTGGCTCTCTGAGACACTTGCCTCCTTTGAAGCATTAAAAAAAGCATTATCTGCACCCCTAGCTCTCAGTTTATCAAATTTTGACAAACCTTTTCAACAATTTTGCCATAAAATTAATGAGACTGTTGCTAGTATTCCAGAATAGTCGTTTGTCCCTCAAATACATTATATGGCATATTTCTTATTTCGATCAACCCTGTGACATCTGGCATGCCTCCATGCTTGTGTGCAGAAGCCACAGATGCCACTCTAACTGAAAAAGCCAGGATTCTTACATTAGACCTCCCTACTCACCTCTATGGCATCTATGCTGTGTCAGAGTGATTGCAAGCTCATAAAACACAGCACCTCTTTATACAGCAGCAGACCACTGATGAACAGGTCCTATTAACAATTCTCTCTCTCGTATCATTGTAACACCCTGAAATGTGCTATTCTATTATTCCTCCTTGATGATGGAAAGCTCATTCTATTCTACACTATTGCCTTATAGCTAGGTATATAAATGATCTCAAAACTACAAAAATATTTCTAAGGTACCTCCTTAGACAGTCCAGATTTCTGTTTTGTCATGGCTGTTATAAGCAGAATTCTCACTGATACATAATAACTTGCTATGCCATATTTTCCTTACATGAAACACTTGAGACAAATTCTGCCTTCTATTTAATCAGCCTGAGCCACTGGATCTAGATCTTACCTGATCCTTGGCAAAGAGAACATTGACACTGTTTATACTCGAGATGTGCTTTGGAGTCTAACACTATTGAAAAGTCTCATTTCTGACGTCTGCTGATACTGCTATTACCAATGACCATATAATTGCTACTCTATTATGGTCTATTTATCTTTTACTGAGGTTGCTTTTGTTTATTTTTGGCACACGCCAAGGAGACTGACACTATATCTCTGGCGGACAACACATCTGACAAAGCTGCAAAAATATGGATCCCCCACTCTGGCAATAATCCTTTTTTCACCCAGCTTACAACCCTGCCTTTAACACTGACTGATATCAATAATATTTGGCAGATGCCCTATGTTGAAAAAAAAAGGCTCAAAGAAGATGCCAGACAATTGTTAAAAGGATTACGCATTGAACCAAATGGACTTCTTATAGACCCTTATCTTTTGATGTTTTGTGCTTCTATTTATTGCACATCAAATGGAACATACATGTAAACAAGGGAAAATCAAAGAGCTAAATGACTTTTGATTTTGGGAAAATCAAAAGAGCTAGTTTTGTCCTGGAATCCACAAAATTTCTGATCAAATTATTACTTGCAATCATTTCTAATTTTACTTGTAATTATTCAGATCAATGTATTTCTTGTAAATCTTGCCAAAGTTCTGGGTATAAGTAGCATACCCCAGAAAATCCTCTGAGACCCACATTCCCCTTTGCAACACTCCTGGTGGACTTTTAGATTTCCCTCAGGCTTCAGGCTATTCTCACTATAGGTTGACTATATCTAATCTGAAAATCCAAAATCTGAAATGATACAAAATCCAAAACTTTTTGAGTGTTGGCATCATGCTCAAAGGAAATGCTCATTAAAGCATTTTGGATTTAACATTTTTGGATTAAGGATGCTCATCAGTAAATATGATGCCACTATTTCCGTGTACAAAATGATCCAAAATCTGAAACTCTTCTGGTCCCACCCAAGCACTTCAGTTAGGGAACATGCAATTCATAATTGGTGATTACCTGCACAGTTAATAGATGGACTGAATACTATCCAACTAGACATGCTGATGCCACAATAGTAGTAAGGAAACTGAAAATTGAGATTATTCTTCATTTTGGCATTACTTTATGGATTAAATCAGACCAAGGAACTCACTTTACAGAAGAAGTAAATCACATGCTCACAAAAACTCTAGGATAATCATTAAAATTCTATACTCTTTACCATCCTCAGTCCTCATAGAGGTGGAACATGATCATTTAGACAGTAAAAGAATTATAAAAAACGTCAATACAGTAGACTTAAGTGGCCAGAGCATCACCCCGGACCCCTATCAAATCTGGAAAACCCCAAACAAGGGACATGGATTAGCTGCTTTTTGAGTAATTTTTGATAGCTTTATGCCTATCAGCACCTCCAAACTTTTTGTTCCTGAGGTGAGTGAGCATTATGGGGACCTGGGTGAAAGGTTCAGTTTTATGACTAGATAACTAAAACAACTTGGAGCTTACCATAAACAGGCAAAAACGTCATGGCCATTGTCAACCAACAAGGCTTGCTATCCCTTTTGACCAAGCTATCAAGTATACAACAAAATTTTGACACAAAATCATGCACTGTCATGCTGAGAAGTACCTTATGAAGCACTACTGAACACCTACATTGCCATCAAAACAACAAAGAAATCTTTCCTGGATTCATGCAAGTCGTGCCTAGCTAGACCCAGATCATCACTTCCAGGAAAATGGAAAGGCTATTCTTACAATTGACTTCAAACTAAGGATTTTCAGGGCTAATTCACAGGGTCCCAAAGCAGATGACAACATAAAGTGGGCTATTTTTTCCAATATCTTGGATCAAGAACTACCTTTCTACCTATTTTCCATTGATGTCTTTCTCTTCTCTGACCAGAAAAAGAAAATGTAAATAAAAAGCTCAAATACCTCATTGAGCTTTAAACAGAAACCTTCCTCTCTTATTTATTGACAGACTGGAGATTGCTACTGTATTTTTCTTCTGTTTCTCCACCATGAGATGTTTTCCAAACTGTGTCTTGCTTCAACTAACCTTTATGGCTCTTTTGACAATTCTAACATAAATCCAACACCTACCTGCACCAGTCTTCTAAACACTGACAACTTTAATCAATCTGAATTTTTGTTATGTCAACATATAGGTATACAGAAGAAGCTAATAGTTTATGTTTCTGCCAATGCAAACACCTGGTGGACACAGACTGGACTGTACAAAAGGGTATGGTATCTACAAACAGGAAGACAAAAAACACTCCACATCTTTCTGGTAAACTGATTTGGCACTTGGAAACTTCCCACGAAAGCTCAAGTTCTATTCTTTGTTCAGGTGACGTTACTGAATGAACAATTTTCCCTTTCATTGAAAACAGAAATGGTACTGGAGCCTTTCTAGGTAAGATACCATGACAACATTGGAATCAAAGCACAGGGTAATTTTAAACCCTGGATAAATGTCATGGATGGTTCTATTAGTAACTTTTAAGATACAAGCATTCGTCTGGTCACTGGGTGTCACTCTTGGTTTATGGGCCATGCTAGCAGGATCTGGAATAGCTTAACTGTTCCTCTGATCAGGCTGCTTATTACACAAAATCATATGGGGGTAAACCAAAACTTTTTGTTAACTTGGTTAGGTAATAAAATTGATTTTCATTGCTGCCAAGGTCAGGCTGTAGGCCTTCTCTAGCAAATATTTCACAACTTATTTTGCTCTTACATCCTGATAGAGACATGTAAATATAGAAGCACAACTGATGACAGAGGTTGTGAAAGGCATCAGATCCCAACTTGTTGAATCACAGTTTCCCCTTTGACCTTGTTCGTAAACAACACTGGTCTCTGTATTTTAAAGGGCAACAAAGTATATATTAATAAAGTGTTTCTACCTAAATGCTGAGTGCAATGTGAATTTGGATACCTGGCACCCTCCTTCATCGGGAATTCTAGCTTAAATGCAAGCCAAATTACAAATCTGAGCTCCTTTGTTCATAAGATAACACCACATGGATGTACTCAATGAAACATCATAGAAAACCCACTTTGTGTATTACAGCTCCAACCTCTTTTTAGTGATGACCTTTTTTTCCAAGTTTTGGAACATACGATTTGGAAAAAAATGATGGTAGATATTTCTAAAGTACTAGAATCAATATTCAATGACACATGAAGTCTCCAGAAGCACTCCAATTGGGAGTTATGTTTAGCTTCTGTTGCACTGCAAGATTGTCCCATTCTGGATACACTGAAGTATTCCGAATAGGACAACGTTGGAGTGCAATATAAGGTGGAACTTGTGCACTGATGGGAAAACAATGCTGCTTCGATATAAATCAGGCAGGAAAAATTGTGTCAAATTCACACCTTTTTAAAAAAGGTTAATATTCTCCATCAAATGAATAGACATAGTCTTTAACTCGGCTGGCCTATTCCCAAGATGGGGAAATAGGTTCAGTGGGGTAGGGGGCAGTGTGCTCAGATTTGTTATTTTCTGTTTATTCATCCTTGTTCTAATTCTGTTCTTCTCTCTCTTTGCAGATATCTTGCCTCACAGCTTTTAACCAAAATCTTCTCTCTATGGCAATCAACACAGATTCTCATTCATAAAACTTCTCAAGACGTTTCAAAATGGAAGAAATGCTGAAACCCACAAAGAACCCATAGGTTGGTATGATTGTTTTTAGTTGAAGACATTTGAGATTCAACATATGCAGAAAAGAACCTTCTCAGGGCTTCCTTCATCTAAATAAAAGCAGCCACTTCTGGGAAATAAGGCTGCCATAAATTCTCTCTTCAGGGTGGCTTTACTCCCAGAAACAAGACCGAGGATAAACCTACCATAAATCCCCTCTCCAGGGGAGTTTGATATGGCCATAAAGAAGATGAAAAGAGCATTCACACTTGCATAAACAAATGTTATCACAAACTTTCCTATCTCCTGTTTGTTCTTCTGAAAACTTATTTGTCCTTCCTAAAGAAATCCATTTATTTTCCTTATAGAAGCCTTTTCTCCCAGCTTTCTTCTCCTGTTAAGTCAGATATATAAACTTGTAACTTTAAACATTTAGGAAACTACTTCTTTTGTAAACTCTTTCATGCAAATAAACTGTTTTTTTATCTTGTTAATCTATATTTTCACTGAACACCCCTCCACCAAGATCCTGAATTCGAGACAGTAGAGGAAAAGTTTTCCTCTCTAACACGTTTGTTCTCTGTCAATGGCTTAGCTGGATTGCTAGTCTTCCTATTAGAAACAGCATTTTTATTCTTCCAAAGTTAGTGTCTAAATAATATCCCATAGAATTTTCTTTTTAAATAACCAGATAATACCTACCTTGACATCAAGAGAGCACCGTGATCAGTGATTTTAATGACTTGGGAACATACTTTTAAGTATACATTGTTTTTCAACCAACATTGGAAAGGGAAAATCCCAAACCATACTAATTGGACCTACATTGAATATGGTAAATTCCTCCTCAAAAAGTTGCTAATGGTTTGCTAGGACAGTAATGTCTACCTGTAATAGCTCTTAAAATTTATTTACTAATATCTTTGGATTTTCTGGACCATCTTTCACTTAATATCCAAAAAGTAGATTGTCAGGTTTTTTAAAATGCCTGCATAAAATTCTGAAATAATAGCTTATTTCGATTTCAGTAACTGCTGAGATTCATGCTAACTTTTCTTCAGTTGACAAAGCAAACAATGCAACTTCAGCAAAACTGGAAAAGAGAAACATCAATGTATAGGACCCAAAAGGATCCAGAAGGTTATAGAGTCAAAATTCCTTATTTTATAAAGGAGGAAACTGAGGACAAAAGCACCAACGTGGTTGCTTGAAGGTTATATAATGGCAGAGATTATATATAGTATTTCCTTAGAATGTAGAGTTTGAAAGATGAGAGGATTTGAATATGTTTACATGTCAAGTGATTTTCTAAAGCTTTGGCTACTGAATTGGCTCTGAGTCAGCATGGCCGTTTGCCATATCAAACAAGAAAAATCACAAACAGATGACTAACTTACATAATGCATTTCTTTGGTAGATAGGTCCTTGGCAACTGGAAAGGGTGAATAGTGATTTTAAACATTGAATCTTCAGTGAAGAAGGTCACTGTGTGGTCGCAGATGAGGAGAGTAATAAGATAATGTTGATGGCTTTTCTGACTTAGTATGCCTACAAGAAATCAGAATTCTGGGTGATGACACAGTCTGTCTATCTTAAGTAATCTTAACTGGGCATCAGGCCATGAATCTCGAAAACATAGGTTAAAGCTCTTTGAACACTGATTATAACTAAGAGCAGCTGACTTTCACTGTACCATAAACTTCTTATGACTTTTACTCATCAGATGATTTGGAAAAGGTGTAGTCATTGAAAAAGAAAAAGAGGAAATATCGGTGAGTTAAGTCACTTTAGTCCCAGAGGAGGACAACTGAGCATTAATTAAATTTTAAAATTTATATTTTGCATGCAGTCAAATGACCAATTTTTGTGGGATTTCAAATTCTTTTTTTTCAGCATGGCAGAGAAAAGTACATCAGAACATCAGCAGAGCCTGAATACTTTCAACTCAGTTGAATAGTTTATGTAATTAATTATAGCTCTTAATAGAAATATATTCACTTTTATCTTGAAAAGACATCCTAGAATAAGGGTCAAAGTCCTATACCCAACACCTATGTGATAAATGACTTTACTATGTTAGGCATTTAGTCCCTAACTTGGCATTCTAGCTCCTTCATCAGCTCTCTTTCTCAAGCCATTACTCAATGACAATTCAAGCCATATAAACTCCAACTTTTGTGATCTGCATACCAATGCTTTGAGTTCCACTCTTTTGCCATTCTGTTACTTTAATAACTATTGTTATAGCATGCCCAGCCCAAAGTGTACATCTTTTGAAACTTTAACTAAATGGGTAATAAGTATGACAATATTTATAAGAAACAATTAAAAGAGCATACTATCAGCAGTTGTATTTGAGGAAATTAGATAATAAAGAACAACTGGAAAAATTCCTGAAAGTACATAAATTAGGAAAACTGGCTCAAAAAGAGATGGAACATCTCAGCAGACCTATACTAACTAAAGAGATTGAATCAGTCATTAGAAACCTTCCAACAAAGAAAAGCCCTGGACCGAATGTATTTACAGGTGAATTCTAACAAATAGTTGGAGAAGAATTAATATGCACCTTTCTTAAACTTTTCCAATAAGTAGAAGAGGAGGAAACACTTTCTAGTTCATTTTATGAAGCTACCATTGCTTGGATACCAAAGCCAGATAATCAAATAACAAGAAAATTAAATTATAGACCTATATCTCTTATGAATATAGATGTAAATATCAATCCTCAATAAAATATTAGCAAATCTAATCTAACAATATATTCAAAGTATTATTCAACTCAATCAAGTGGGATTAATATCCAAAAACCATGGGTGCCTCAGTATAAGAAAATCAGTCCATGTAATACATCACATAAATAAAATAAAGGTAAAAAACAAACACATGAACATTTCAATTGATGAAGAAGAGATATTCAGTAAAATTGAGAAAAGTTTCATGATAAAAACTCTCAGAAAACTTAGACTAGAATAATTAGTCAACATGATAAAGGGCTCTTATGAAAAACACACAGCAAGTATTTTATTCAATGGTGAAAGGGAAGGCTTTACCCCTAAGAGTAGGAAGAAGACCAGAATGCCCACTTTCACCATGGTTATTTAGCATGGAACTGGAAGTGCCTGCCAGAGTTATTACAAAAGAAAAAAAAAAAGAAAAGGAAAAGCATTCATGTTGAAAAAGAAAAAAAAGAAGTGAAACCATCCCTATTTATAGATGGCATGGTCTTATACATAGAAAATCCCAAAGAACCTAGTAGAAATCTCCAATAGCTAATAAATGAATCCAGCAAAATTACAGTATAAAATTAAATAAAGAAAAATCAGTTGAGTGTTTATATGACAACATGATGACCAATCAAAGTGAAAATTAAGAAAGCAATTTTCCTTGCAATAGAGTCTAAAGTAATTAAATACTTAGGAATAGCTCTAACCAGATAGGTGAAATACTTGTATGTTGAAAGCTATGAATATTGCTGAAAGAAATTAAATAAGACATGAGTAATAAAGACATTTGTGTTTATGGACAGGAAGACTTAACATTGTTAATGTGTTAATACCACATAAAGTGATCTGCAGATTCAATGCAATTCCTATATAAATTCTAACAGACTTTTTCATAGAAATGGGAAAAAGATTCTCAAATTCATATGGATTTTTAAGGGGCCCCAAATACTGAACTATATAAAGAAGAAAAATAAATCTAGAGGACTTATATTTCCTGACTTTGCAATGTACCACAAAGCTATAGTACTTAAAACAGTACAGTGTTGACATAAAGACAAACATGTAGACTAATAAAATATTAGTAAAGTAACCTTTGCATACCTAGTCAAATTATCTACAAGGATGCCAAAACCACTCAAAGAATGAAAGGACAATCTTTTCAATAAATGGTGCTGAGAAAACTATATGTCCAAAAGAATGAATTTGGACCCTTATCCTTATAACATATACAAAATTTAACTCAAAATTATAAAAAACATTAATGACTGAAATTACAAAAGTGTTAGAGGAAATCATTGGGGAAAATCGCCATGACTTTGGATTTGGCAATGATTTCATTGATATGACACCAAACACACAGGTAAGAAAAAATATAGCAAAGTTGAACTTTATCAAAATTAATAATTTTTGTTCATCAGAAAACACTATTAAGAAAGTTAAAAGATTCTGGTTGCTAGTATTTTGTTGAAGAATTTTGCATCTATGTTCATCAGGAATATTGGGCTGAAGTTTTATTTTTTCATTGTGTCTCTGTTAGGTTTTGTTATCAGGATGATGCTGGCTTTGTAGAATGAGTTATGGAAGAATCCTCCTCCTCAATTTTTTATGAATAATTTCAGTAGGATTAGTACTTGTCCTTCTTTGTACATCTGGTAGAATTTGGCTGTAAGTCCATCTGGTCCAGGGCTGTTTTGGTTTGTAGGATTTTTTTTTTTTTAATTACTGATTCAGTTTCAGAACTTGTTATTGGTCTGTTTAGGTTTCTACTTTCATCTCAGTTCAATGTTGGTAGGTTATATTTCCAAGAATTTATCCATTTTCTCTAGATTTTTGACTTTGTGTTCATAAAGGTGTTTATAAACGTCTCTGAAGATCTTTTGTGTTTCTGTGGTATCAATTATAATGCGTATTTCTTTTATAAGTGAGAGTTGAACATGGGGTACACATAATAATAAAGATGGGGAAAGTAGACACTGGGTAATAATATAGGGGAAAAAGAGGTAGAGGAGCAAAGATGAAAAACTACCTATGGGGTGGGTATTATGATCACTACTTGGGCAATGGGTTCAATCACAGTCCAAGCCTCAGCATCACATAATATACCATTATAACAAACCTGCAAATGTACAGCCTGATTCTAATATAAAAGTTGAAAAAGAAAAAAAGATGCTTAGCATAAATTATTTAAATGTTTTGCAGAAAGTTTATGCAACTTATTTCCTACAAGTTTACTGTGGTTTTTTAGAGTCTATGATTGCTATGAATGATGGTAACTTACAAGGTGGTCACAGGAATAGAAGTGGATAAAAGGTGATGAAATTGCGACATGGAAGCCAAAACCAAAAGGAACATATATTGGTGTGGTTTTGAGAGGTTAAGAGATGACGTGATTTATTGCTAATGGGAAAATGTTTGTTTTTTAGTTTGTTTATAGAGAAAAAGAGGAAAAACTAAAAATTAAAAAACAAACAAACAAGGATTTCCCCACGCCTGCAAAATGTTAAAAGGAAACCTGAAGAATGAGTTAAAGCATTACAAATTAAATAGATGATAGACGATTAATATGTAGGATATATAAAACTCAACAATAATTACAACAAACAACAACAACAAAAGCCAAAATGGCCAAAGCACTTGAGACACATTTCTTTAAAGATACGCAAATGGAAAATAAACACATGAAAAGATGCTCAACATCATTAGTTATTAGTGAAATGCAAATCAAAACCAAAATAAGACACCACTTCATACCTACTAGGAGAGCAACTACCAAAAACCGTGAAAAATAACAAGTATTGGTGAGGATGTGGCAAAACTGAAACCCTCTTGTACTGCTGGTGGGAATGTTAAATGGTGCAGCCACTGTGGAAAATAGTTCGTCACTTTCTAAAAAAGTTAAAAATAGAATAATCACATGACAAGTTTCACTACTAGGTATTTATCCAAAGTAATTGAAGCAGGGAACAGAAACTCATACACCAATGTTCTTAGCAGCATTATTCATAATAGGCAAAAGGTAGAAACAACTCAAATGTCCATTAACAGAAAATAAATAAGCAACATGTGGCATAAAGACACAATGGAATACTATTCAGCTATAAAAAGAATTCTTTTCCTACTTTATTGAAGTATAGTTTGCAGTTAAAAATGTTATGTATACACATATATATAGTATACAACTAGAAGATTTAGTGTATGAATGTAATATATGAATACATTCGGAAATGTTCATCACAATCAACTAAACTAACATATATAGAACCTCACTATATTTACTTTTTCGTTGTGAAAAGAAGATTTATCTTAGTAAATTTCAAGTACACAATACTATTAACTATAGTCACATTGTTGTACATTAGAACTTTAGAACTTAATTATCTTGAATAACTAAAACTTTGTACCCCTTGATCAACATCTCTCCATATCCCTTTCCTCCAACCCCTGGTGAATACCATTCTAATTTTTGTTTCTGTGGGTTTGACTTTTCAGATTCCACATGTGAACCTATGCTGTATTTTGTCTTTCAGGTTTATTTCATTTAGCATAATACCCTCTAGTTTTATGCCTGTTGTCATAAATGGCATAAATTTTTTTCTTTCCTAAAACAGAATATTTCATTGTGTGTATATATGAGTATTTACAGAAATGTGATTATTTTTGTATTTTGATTTTATAACTTGCAATTTTACTAAAGGTATATTAGTTCTAACAGTTTTAAAAAATCTTTATAGTTTTCCACATATATGATTATGTCACCAACAAATAGAAATGATTTTACTGCTATCTTTCAGATTTGGATGCCATTTATTTCTTTTTCTTGTCTAATCATTTTGGCTAGGTCTTTCAGTGCTATTTTGAAAAGAATTGGCTAGAGTGGAAATCTTTGCTTTGGGCATATCTTAGAGGAACAACTTTTGTGTGTTCCTCATTAATTATGATGCTAGCTGTAAGATTTTCATATATGGCTTTTGTTGTGCCTTCTAAAACTACAGTCAGTACTGCATATCCATGGGTTCCACATCCCTGGATCCAACCATGGGTAGAAAACATATAATTTGCAGGATGCAAAATCTATAGATTTGAAGGGCCAATGTTTGTATCCACAGTTCTTCAAGAGCTGACTGTGAGACTTGAGAACCCATGAAACGTTGCCACTACAGAAGGTACTAAAACCAATTCCCCTCAGATACTAAAGGACAATAGTATTTTGCTAATAGTTGTAATAATCGTGAATGGATGTTGAACTTCATCAAATGTGTTTTCTGCATCTACAGAGATGATCACGTGTTTTTTAAAAATGTTATTAATGTTTTCTATCACATTGAACGATTTTTGTATGTTGAACGATCCTTGAATTCCAGAGATATGTCCCACTTGGCCATGGTGTATGATGCTCTGAATTTAACAGAATTTGGTTTGCTAGTATATTACTATTTTAAATTTACATTTATTACAAATATTATACTGTAGTTTTCTTGTAATGGCTTTGTCTTATTTTGGTATATGGGTGATTCTGAACTCATAAAATGAGTTTGGAAGTGTTTTCTCATTTTCTATTTTTGGGAAAAATTTGAGAAGGTTTGGTGTTAATTGCTCTTTGATGTTTGTTAGAATTTATCTATAAAGCCATCTAGTCTTAAGTTTTTATTTGTTAGGAGATATTTGATTATTGCTTCAATCTTCTTTAGTTCTTTACTTGTACTTGTTTTTTTATTTCCTCTTGATTTCATTTTATTAGGTTATATGGTTCTAGGTATTTATTCATTTATTCTAGCTTATGCAACTCATTGGCATATGATTATTCATACTATGCCTTTATTATCATTTTTATTCCTAAGACATCCATTGTAACGTCTTCTCTTTCATGTCTGAATTTTATTATCTGAGTGGTCTCTCTTTTAGTCTAATAAAGGGCTTCTTTTTTATTTCTTTTTCTTTTTCTATTTTTTTTCTTTTTATTGTACTTTAGGTTCTGGGGTACATGGGCAGATTGTGCAGGATTGTTGCATAGGTACATACATGGCAATGTGGTTTGCTGCCTCCATCCCCCTGTCACCTATATCTGGCATTTCTCCCCATATTAACCCTCCCCATCCTCTCTACCCACTGCTGTCCCTCTCCTAGTCCCCCACAACAGACCCAAGTGTGTGATGTTCCCCTCCCTGTGTTCATGTGTTCTCATTGTTCAACACCTGCCTATGAGTGAGAACATGCAGTGTTTGATTTTCTGTTCTTATGTCAGTTTGCTGAGAGTGATGGTTTCCAGATTCATCCATGTCCCTACAAAGGACACAAACTCATTGTTTTTTATGGCTGCATAATATTCCATGGTGTATATGTGCCACATTTTTCCTGTTTAGACTATCATTGATAGGTATTTGGGTTGGTTCCAGGTCTTTGCTATTGTAAGCAGTGCCACAATGAACATATGTGTGCATGTGTATTTATAACAGAACAATTTATAATCCAGTAATGGGATTACTGGGTCAAATGGAATTTCTATTTCTAGGTCTTTGAGGAATGGCCACACTGTCTTCCACAATGGTTGAACTAATTTACACTCCCACCAACAGTGTAAAAGTGTTCCTATTTCTCCACATCCTCTCCAGCATCTGTTGTCTCCAGATTTTTTAATGATCGCCGTTCTAACTGGCCTGAGATGGTATCTCAATGTAGTTTTGATTTGCATTTCTCTAATGACCAGTGATGATGAGCATTTTTTCATGTTTGTTGGCCTCATGTATGTCTTCTTTTGTAAAGTGTCTGCTCATATCCTTCGCCCACTTTTGAATGGGCTTATTTGTTTTTTTCTTGTAGATCTGTTTTAGTTCTTTGTAGATTCTGGATATTAGCCCTATTGTCAGATGGGTAAATTGCAAAAATTTTTTCCCATTCTGTTGGTTGCCGATTCACTCTAATGACTGTTTCTTTTGCTGTGCAGAAGCTGTGGAGTTTGATTAGGTCCCATTTGTCTATTTTGGCTTTTGTTGCCAATGCT
>CAUYLG010043647.1:0-18775 GCA_963573385.1 Cacajao melanocephalus
AATCCCAGCTACTCAGGAGGCTGAGGCAGCAGAATCGCTTGAACCCAGGAGGTGGAGGTTGCAATGAGCTGAGATCATGCCACTGTGCTCCAGCCTGGGTGCCAGAACAAGACACTGTCCCCCCCAAAAAAAAGAACTGAATAGAGTCCCTGACAGGTCACCAGATACAGTGACATCTTCCCCGTCTGGAGCGGTTGAAACCCATGAAGGGAGCAAAAAGGGTCCTGAGCAGCCAAGGTGGATGTCACAAGCTCCAGGCATGAAAGCTCATGCACTTTCCCCTGAGCTGAACCCCTCCATTCTCTGTACTCAGGAATCCCTGCTTTTACGAACACTTCTAACAAATGCAGGCATCTGGTTTGTAAATGCACAAAAGATTAGAAGCAACAAATCAAAGTCTCATTAAACTGCTTTAGGCCAACGTTCTGACAGCACTGAGAGGTGACAGATGATAGCCTCAGAAAGGGATGAGACTGGTCAGCTTTAGAGGGCTAGCCTGAGGACTCCAGGAGCCCAGCAGCCTGGGCCATCCACTGCAGGGCAGAGCCACACCCAACGAGGTAGTGTCCTCTAAGCCCCTCCTCATTCTGTAGCTCAGTATGGGAATGGATGCTCACAGTGATGAACACTGGATCATGAAGAAAAGCTAAGTGAGGTTCAAGACTCTCTGTTTAAGAAGATAAGTGCCAGATGCAGTGGCTCACGCCTAAAATCCCAGCACTTTGGGAGGCTGAGGCAGGAGGACCGCTTGAGCCCAGGAGTTTGAGACCTGGGCAGCATAGCGAGATCCCATCTCTCAAAAAAAATTAAAGAAAATTAGCCAGTGTAGTGGCACATGCCTGTAGTCCCAGCTACTTGGGAGGCTGAGGCAAGAGGATCTCTTGAGCCTGGGACATCAAGGCTGCAGTAAGCAGTGATTGTGCCACTGCACTCAAGCTTGGATGACAGAGCAAGACCTTATCTAAAAGGAATTTTTAAAAAGGAAGATAAAGAAGCACTGTATTCATTTTAAGTGAAATTTCCTCCAAAACTTAGTAGCAGCTTCCATTTCTGGCTTTCCAAGCACTTTGTTTACATGTTCTAATCTGGGGGGTTGCACAAGTTATTGCAATTTCAGAGATGAGGGTAGGTGACTCAGCAAGTGTCATCCATGGCTGGTAAGTAAAAGGGCAAGTCTCAGTAACAAGGGTTCTGCAACCAGCTGCACGTCCCAAGCTGCCTCTCTCCAGAGCAACTCAGGCAGCTGAATGCTCCAGATGCCGGCCACTGTCCTGATGCTGCAAAATGTCCTCTTCCTCAGATGTCTCTTTCTCCCCGGCCTGTCACCCCCCATAGCATCCTGGGGCTGCTGGGTGTGACTTTCATCCCTGCCATATCTCCCCCATTAGCACACACCAGCACTAGGGATCTTACCATTGAGAGCACTTTCGTTTACGCACCAGATCCCTCTAGATTGGTTCTTCAGGAAGGAGATGGCTGAGCACTTACAACACCACACCCAGAACCCAGAGTTAAACATTTGCCACAGCGGGCTCTAAGACCAAACTTCCTGGGTTCAAATTCCAGCTCTGCTACTTACTGTATAGCCTTGGGAAGGCTAGTTAACCTGTCTGTGCCTTGGTTTCCCCATCTATAAAATGCAGATAGTAATATCTAATTCACAGGGTTTTCATAACCGTCAAAAAAAGTTAATATGTGCAAAGTGCTTAAAACAGTGCCTGGCACTTAGTAGGCATTTCACAAATATAAGTTATTATTGCTAATACAAAGCAGTTTATATGTATCATCATCATAAGCTGTCTCAAATCTCTCTTTTTTTTTTAGAATAATACTGTTTGTAAAAATCTCTAATTATCACAGCAATCCTAAAAGATCAGCGTGAGTTTTCCCATTTCGTAGCTGAGACTCGAAGCACAGAGAAGCAAAGTGACTGATCCCAGGAAAGAGTGCCAGGAACTGGCAGAATTGGGAATCGTACCTGGGTCTACCTGGCGTTGGAGTCATAAGCTTTCCATTACATCATAACTGTCTTTCTTAGTAGAAATGTTAAAGAGATTAACTTACTTGGGAAAGTGAGTAGGAGAGCGTTCTGACAGCTTTGGATGACTGGAAGTCCCACTTTCAAATCTCGCTTTGAAAGATTGCATCACCCAATAGTAAGAAGTTTCAGAACCTGAGAAGGCAAGTTTGGAAGGAAGGATTGGACTTCCATTTTTCAATAAGAGGTGCCAGAGAGGCAAAGGTTGTCATTATCACTGTTCATGGGTATTCTGATGATCTATTGCTACCTAAACAATCATCCTAAATCTTAGTGGCTTAAAACAGCTATAATCATTTTATTACTTCTCACAGCTCTGGGGTCTGGCTGACCTCAGCCGAGTGCTTCTCATGCAGGGTCTTTCATGCAGTTGCATTCTGGGGTTGGAGACATATGGACAGTCTCCTCATTTACATGTCTGGTGGCTGGTGCGGATTCCCCTAGAACAACTGCCCATGGCCTCTCGGTGTTGCTTGGGCTTCCTCACAGCATGGTGGCTGGATTCCAAGAGCAAGGGTTACAAGATCATAGGGTAGAAGTGCATGGCATTTTTCTGACCTAGCTGTGGAAGTCACCTAGTGTCACTTTTGCAATGACTTCTACTCATCAAAGTAGTCATAAAGTTTCTTCCACTAAGGTATGAGGAGAAGTGACATAAACCTCTCCTGGACTCAATGGGAAGAGTGTCAGGAAGAACATGTGAGATGGGACATACTTTGAAAGTACAATCTGCCACATGGGCAGGCTTTCCTGGGAGAACTTGCCTTTTGGAGGGAAAAGGTGAAGAATTAAGGCTCTAGGAAGGACCCCTCCCTGTAGTCACGTCCAGTGGTAGTTCCTTCAGGGAACCGGCCGCAAGAAACACGGTTGGCAGCAAGATTTACTGCTCTGCCAAAACTGTCATTGAAATAAATGGGATTAGGTCTGCAGTGACTTCATCATCCAGACTGTTCTAATAACATGTAATTTGCCACCATGCTGTGACCAGCAAAGCCGCCAGGGCATGTAGTGGGAATGCCTGGTCACCTGAGAAACGGTCCCATTCACCGGAAATCTTACAGGTCTTTGACCTTGTTCACAAACAGACAGATCTTACTTCCTCCTCTCACCAGCTTCTTTTATACAAACAAAAGCTGGAGGCAATTTTGCTCTTGAAGCTCCTGAGTCAGCCGAAGCCCCAGGAAAGGTCATGCTTCTTCCCTCAGCCTCTCTCCCTGAGGTCCCGGTCCCAAGCCTGAGAGGTCTGGAAATCCAGTTAAACCAGTTGAGAGTTTTCCTGCCAGACAGCACAAGTGTGCTAGGGCCTGGCTCCCAGGGGGCCTGGGCCCAGCCTCGAGGCGGGCTGATGCTCTGTGCTAGACTCAGTACAGTGCTGGCTCAGCCTAGCAGGCCCTGCTAAGATGTGGAGCACTGGCCCTGAGATGGTGGGAAGCCCTCCTGTGCAGCTGGTCCCATCCATCTCTCCCTGGCTCCCTGAGCCAGCCAGCTGCTAGCTGCTTCTGGCTTCTGTCACCTCCAGCTCCTGTCCTACTGCAGAAAGCACAGCCTCCTCAACCCTGTATCCAGGACCCTCCTGTGCAGGCCAACCTGGTGCCACTCTGGGCCCTCCTTGCCCCTGCAGTCAGGGACGGAGCTGGCCTTCACAAAAGCCACAGCGCAGAGCCCCCCTTCATCACATCCGTGACGCTCACACTCTCTGGTGCACTTTCTGCTCACTGGGGCTGTGGGATGAGGCTGCAAGTGAGCGGAGGACTCGAGGAGGGGGCAGGGCTCAGGCCCTTGAGTCAGGGACTGCTGCGGCTGCCCTCGATGTGAGTTCACTTCCTCTGGGTGCCTCTCCTGACCCTGCTCATCCCACTGTGGGCCCTCCTGATCCACAGAGTGTTTCTCTACCAAGTGAATCATCCCTATGAACTCCCAGTACAGGGCAGTAATGAAGTCCACACATTTCCCCAACTCCTGGGCAGGTGGCTCTACCCAGAACATCCAGACCTACAGAAACCTGACAACCATCACCATTTATGGAGGATTTACTATATGCCACATATAATACCAAAAGCTTTATTCTCAGTTTTTTGGGGTTTTTTTGAGACAGAGTTTCACTCTTGTCCCCCAGGCTGGGGTAAAATGGCATGATTCCAGCTCACTGCAACCTCGCCTCCTGGGTTCATGTGATTCTCCTGTCTCAGCCTCCCAAATAGCTGAGATTACAGGCACATGCCACCACGCCTGGCTAATTTTTAGTAGAGACGGGATTTCACCATGTCAGCTAGGCTGGTCTCGAATTCCTGACCTCAAGTGATCCACCTGCCTCAGCCTCCCAAAGTGCTAGGAATACCAGTATGAGCCACCAAACCCAGCTGGTATTCTCAGTATTTAATCCTTATAAGAACCCATTCTACAGCTGAGAAAACTGAGGCTCAGAGAAGTTAAATAAATGTTCCATTGTGTCATGCCAGTAAATGTTGCCGCCACCATATGAATCCAAATCTGTCTCTTTGCACACTCCAGACTAGAAGCTATGAAGTGTTTCTGATGTATTGTGGGCACGGCAGACAGCCCCTGAGTCCATGAAGTCACCTAACCCGGCAGCCTCCCATTTCATCTCCCGTCTCCTTTCATGGGACAGAACCAGAACCATGAGGCTGGGGCGAGGGGGAGGATGCGGGCAGACAGGCTTTGGCTGGCTGGGATGAGGGTCTCTTCACCATGGAGGCCCGGCTGAAGCTGAGTGTTTCCCTGATGGCCATCTACAGCGGACGGGAGTCCAGCCTCCTACATTAAGGGGCCAAAGACGAAATGGGATTTCCAAAGGTGACTCCACCAGGCTAGGGGTGCAGCAGGCTAGGGGTATGGCAGCCTAGGGGTGCTGCTGCCCTGTACTGCCCAAGAGATCTGAGACATTTCTTCATCCTCTCCCAAAGCCCACCAGAAGTACCTTTCTTCATACAGCAAAAAGTGCATGGACTTTAAGGTCAAGTCCCTGATCTACCACTTACTAGCTGTGTGACCTCAGGAAAGTCACTTAACCTCTCTGAGCCTCGGTTTCCTCCTCTGTGAGTGGGGATAATACCCATCTGTCAAGGTGGCATATTGTCAACCTGTTGTGGTTCTTGTGAAGACTGGGGATCTTGGGTATGAAGCACTAAGTGCCCAGAAGGCACAATGACTCCCTTGAAGGGCAGGACCCCATAAGTGTGTCAAATTCTTGTTCTCAGAGCAGCAGCTTCACTGGCCTCCTAGGCAGGAGCACCCACCCCCATGACCCTTGGTTTCCCACACTCAGAGTCACTGATGGGTCAACATATAGAAATCACCTTCCCTCAAAGATGTGGTGGAAAGAACGGATGGGATTGGCCCGAGTCAGGATGTACAGAAGCTGCTCTGTGAGGACCCTGCAAAGTCACGGATTTCCCAGTGAGGCATGGATGGGGCTTGCTAATAGGGCCCCAGGTGGCTGGCAGACAGGACTGACACTTCACAGCCAGTAGACAATGATGGCCAGGGGGCTAGGGGTGCTCTGATGAGGCTCAGTGAGGAAGTGACTTTTATCTGCCTGGAAGGAGCCTTGAAGGAGCAGGAAACATGGGTCCAGGGGAAGGGAGGGAGGGAGGGCAGCCCTATTCCAGCAGCATGGAGCTCGGAGGTGGGACTTAGCCCAGCAGGCTCCAAGAAGAGCACCAGAGCAGCTGGCTGTGGGCACAGGGAGACAAGAGAAAGAGCTGGGAAGCCCAGGCTCAACCTTGGGCATGGCCTGTGTCTGGCAGGGTTGGGCCAGGGGCACAGACAGCCCCAGGGCTCGGGACTCTGGGAACCAGAGCGGGGATGGGAACTACCAATGGGAATGGCCCCAAGAGGCAGAGGGTTTTTGCTTCCATCTCCTCAGGTAAGTCTCACGACAAATCCACCACAGCAGGTACCGTGATCCCACTTTACAGAGTTTTCCAGACCAGGACATGAGGCTGGAGAGGACACCCAGCTTTGTCCCAGGCCTCACTGAACCCAGGACTGTCTACCATGTTCCAGTGCACCAAGCAGAGAGGAAGAGTGAGTGGGCTGGCTGGAGCCAGGTCTTGTTTTTCTGGAACCCAACCCAAGAGACCTTTGTGTGAGAACTGGTGAGCGTGCCCTGCCCTCTCCCAGGGCCCTGATGGGGCGGGAGTGCCAGGCAGGAAAGGCAGGTTTCCTGCAGCCTCAGGCTCCAGATCAGCCAGACCAGACTTAGCCTTTCCGGCACAGCAGGCTCATTCTCAGAGCAGCAGCTTCACTAGCCCCCTAGGCAGAAGCCCCCACTCCCGTGACCCTTGGTTTCCCACACTCAGAGTCACTGATGGGTCAACACATAGAAACCACCTTCTCCCAAAGATGTGGTGGAAAGAATGGATGGGATCGTTGGGTGCAGGTTCTGACAGCCTCCTCCGAGGGGCTTCCTCCGCTCACCATCATCCTTGTCCAGAGGGGCAAGGTTGTTCTGAGGAGTGGAGGCAGGGCCCAGGTGGAGAGCCCTGCATGTCTGCTTATGGGAATAAGAAGTTCCCAAAAGCCCCTCAGCCATCAAAAGACAGAAGTCTGGAAACCCATGTAGTGAGGGAGAACACAGGACAGTGGCCACGGTGGGGCCGCTGAGGTTCATCCAGGAGTGTCCATCAGAGGCTGCCCTGGTATCTGGTCCTCAGCAGCCCCGTCCGCCCCAGCTCCCCAGTGCAGACTGGCAGGGCTAAAGGCCATGTTCCCACGCTGCTCCTGGAGGCTGGCCAGGCCCCGCCAGCGCCTTTCACAGCCCAGCCCAGAGTGCCTCAGGGTCTGGTCAGAGGGGAATCAGTCAGGTTCAGTTACCTGCTGGGAGGGCTCACGCGGTCAATGCCTCTTACTCTCTGAGGAAGCCTCGGCCACAGCAATGGCCGGGGAGAGACAGACCTGCATTCCCTTTCCAAGCAGGCAGCCCCCTGTGGGCTCCTGGTGTCCCCCACCACCCACACTGAGGAGTTTGCTCTCAAGACTTTCAGACCATAACCCCAGCTGGGAGTGGGGACAGGCCAAAGAGATATGAACTAACCAGGGGCCGCCTGGCTATTCATTCACAAATACAAGCATGTCCAAGTGTCTACCAACTTCTGGGTGCACGGTTGACCCATGGTCTGGCGGCAATTGAACACGGCCTAGAACTGACGTGAGCAAGCGAGCTGTGCACCCATGGTCTGCGCAGTGCGGGAGAGGGCTGGAGGGAGGGGCCTTGTCTGGCAGGATGTGGATTTTGGTCATTTTCTGGCCTGTGCTGGAGGCTGGACTAGGGTAGGCCTGAATGTTGGGGCTACTTAGAAGAGACCCCAGATAGCCCAAGCCACCTGGCTGTCATGGGGTCAGTGACAATATGGTCATCAATCCACTCACAGGGCCCTGTGGTCAGGGAGGAGAGGTCACAGTGTCACGATTAAACTCATACTGGCAGATGATGACACTCTAGGGCCCCTGCTTTATGAAACTTAAACAATTGCTTGGCTGGAAGAACCCAACAGCCTAAGGTGAAACCTCCAGACCACAGCCCTGCCCCAGGGATCCCTCACTTGGAGTGGCCAGAATAAGGAAGGACTTGCCCTCAGGCCTCCCAGCCTGCCATTGCCATGGAGCCGGGACTCGAGATTTCAGCACCTTAGAAGCATCTGGATGAAGCCTTCCAACCGGAAATTCAGGCAACACCTCAATCAGTGGGGGCAAGGGCTGCTGGTCAAGGCCATCCTGCTAGGGGGGACCCAGCAGGGCCAGTGTACAGCATTGCTTCTACGGCCCCCACGAGAATCTCGGGTGTCCTGGAGACTGGGCTCTGGCCTCCTGGCTGCCCTCTGCACCCACCCTGCCTGCCACATTCTCATCCCTTCACAGGAGGCTTCTGGGGAGCTCAGCTCCTCTGCACACAAGCAGAGGGACCAGGGTGAGGAATGGGAATGGCCACAGGTTTCGCAGGCATGGGAGAGGCAAAGGCCCCCAAAAGGAGGGCTGAGGCTGTCAGGGAGGGGCCAAGGCTGGGTGTGCCCTTCCTAAGGGACCTGAAATGAGCCAGCACAGAACCTGATCATCAAGAGTCTGAGAGATAAGCCACAGGCAGATAAGAAGAGCATTAAGCTGCACACCTAAGTGCCTCATGACTCACTTCCCCTCCAGGGAGCATGCTGTCACCTCAGTTTCCTCCTGCACCACAGAGGCGGAGAAGCCTGGGTGACTGCTGGGGGCTCTTCAGCTGGGGGTGTGAGGTCCTCGCAGAATGACCTTGTTAGAAAGCATGTGGCAGTGGGCAGGGAGTGTCCAGGACACCGAGGCAGCTGGGTGGTGGTTCCAGGGCTGCCCTTTGCCTGCTGTGTGACCTGGGCAAGTTCCTCCAGCTCATCCATAAAATGCACTCATGATGCCCATCCTCTCCTAGGCTCGGGAGAAATCAGCTAGGCCAAGGGAAGTAACCTAGTGGTGAACAGCAGGCTGCTGTGTACACGTGTGTGTTCGTGTACACATGTGTGTTCATGCACACACACACACACAAAATACATATGCATACCCATGCATGCACATACACACACACAAAATACATACACATACCCATGCATACACACACACAAAATACATAAGCATACCCATGCATGCACACACATACACACACAAAATACATACACATACCCATGCATGCACACACACACACACACACACAATACATACACATACCCATGCATGCACACACACATACACACACACAAAATACATACGCATACCCATGCATGCACATACACACACACACATGCAAAATACATACACATACCCATGCATGCACACACACAATACATACACATACCCATGCATGCACACACACAATACATACGCATACCCATACATGCACACACACATAATACATACGCATACCCATGTATGCACACACGCGCATAATACATACGCATATCCATGCATGCACACACACACACACAAAAATACATACGCATACCCATGCATGTGCACACACACACAATACATATGCATAACCATGCATGCACACACACACACAATACATACACATATTCATGAATGCACACACATAATACATATGCATACCCATGCATGCACACATACACAATACATACACATACCCAGGCATGCACACACACACACACACATAATACATATGCATACCCATCCATGCACACACACACACAAAAATACATATGCATACCCATGCATGCACATATACACACACAAAATACATATGCATACCCATGCACACACACATACATGTATACACACATGTACACAGACATGCATACACACAGGCATGCACACACATATGCACATATACACTTATATACACATATATACACATACACGCATGCATGCACATATGCACGCATACACTTATATACATATATGCATGCATGCACATATACACGCATATACGCACACATTCATACACATATACCTACATGCAGAGACATATGTGCACACACACACATACACACAGACACGGACGGGAGGAGCTCTCACTCTATTGTTGGTATATTATTTGGGGCCAGCAGTCAACTGTTCTAGAACACACACAGTCACTATCAACATGTTTCCATAGCCACTGTTATTTACTGAATTGTGTCTCCCCAAAATTGTATGTTGTAGCCCTAACCTCCTCAGACCTCAGAATGTGTATTTGGAGATGGCGTCTTTAGACAGGGGATGAAGTTAAAATGAGGTGGGAGTCTGGCTCAGCCCCCGGGTGTCCCTGCTTGTCCTGGCTTTTCCCCAAGGCATCCCCACAGGCAGGCCTTCCTTGGACCCTTGCTCTGGGGCAGGGTTGTGCTCCTCTCCTAGCCCTGACTTTTGGGGTGGGGTCACCCTCACTGTCTCCAGCCCAGCCAGGTCACATGCCCTCTCGTTTCCCTGGCACCCCAGCCTCACTCTGCTCTGTAGTGCACAGCAGCTGCCTTCCCCTGCCCAGCAGGGCTGGGGCCAGTGGGGGATCCCCTCATTGATGTCACTTCTGGGCCCTGCGTCACTTGGCCTTGGCCTTCCTCCCGGCTCGCGACCAGGTGGAGAACAACTTCAGTGGGGCCGGCAAGTGCTCCCGAGGCTGGCTTCTCAGATTGCTTCTAGAAATACCACTGGGGTTTCCCTTCCTGGTCCAGCTGATCAGGCACTGAGGACGAGCCTGGAGGTGGACATCAGGAGCAGCTGGAGGAGTGGGAAGAGGGCCAGTGGCTCATCGCTCCTCGGGCCTGGACCAAGGCCACACCCCTTCAGCCCAATCCCAGAACCAGGAACCCTGCTGGAAACAGCTGTCCCTGCTCAGCATGGCCGCTAATGGGCTGACCTCCAGGCCCAGCAGTCCCCAAGGTAGGCTTTCCACTGGGGGCAGGGAGCTCAGCCCAAGGTCCAGAACCTCGCCACTGTGGCGGGAACAAGAACCCGGCCACAGGGGCTGCTCAGGTCTCTGAGGGTCACCGTCAGGCTTGCAGAGGAAGCGTGAGTTTTTGCCTTTGGCTGGGTGCTTGTTCAAGGTGTGCGCTCATCTGTTGACTCAATAGGAAGGCATGGAGCAGCTTTCTGTGCCAGGCACTGTGCTGGCTTTGCCCCGGGATGGGTGAGGACCCTGTTGTTCGTGCAGGGATGGATGACTAACCTGAGAGCTGAAGAAGCCCTTTCTCTGGAGGCAAGTGGGTGTCAGATGATGTGGGAGGGAGACACACATGCACCCCAATAAAACTCCATCTGAGCAGCTCTTTGTGCCCGTGCTGGGTCCCGGAACAGCCTGTTTGTCTTCCAAGCACATTGGGGGCCAGGCCCAGCCCCACACTGTGTTATCTTTGTTCCCAGGTCCACCATGTGGTTCCTCTACATCATGCTGGGGTGGGAGGGATGTGAAGACAGCTGAGCCAGCGAGGACTGAGCCTCCCACACAATTATCCCACGCTCAGGTATCCCGCCCCAGGTAGCTCCTTGGCCACTGAAAGGGTTTCTTGAGCGCTGAACACACCAGAGGCCAGCAGGCGTGGCACAGATGTCTCTGTGGCTGAGTCCGATATCAGCAGAGACCAGCAGATGGGTTGACGCTCCCAGCCCAGAAACAGGGACATGCTGGCCTAAGGCCTGAGTCCCCTATTTCCACAGGACAGACTCATCTGAACTGTCCGCCTCCTCTGTGCCCACACCCATGTGTGGAGAGAAACACACCGTGCCAACTTCCTCACTTCATAGCACACTGCCTCACGTCTCTGACATTTTCTCTCTGCCTTCTCCCTCCTGTACTGTCTTTGTGCTCTGGATCTCTTTGCCTTGGAAAGGTCGTTCCCTTGAAATTACCTCATTATCTTCTTATATTATTTCCCTGTCTCTCCAGGGCCTTTCCCGTCCGCATGAACCCATGCTCTAGAAGTGCCCATCTCCCGAAAACAAAAATCAAAACAAAACAAAACAGATGCCAGGTGCGGTGGCTCATGCCCGTAATCCCAGCACTTTGGGAGGCCAAGGTGGGTGGGTCACTTGAGGTCAGGAGTTTGAGACCGGCTTGACCAACATGGTGAAATACAAAATTAGCCAGGCGTGGTGGCAGGTGCCTGTAATCTCAGCTACTTGGGAGGCTGAGGCAGGAAAATAGCTTAAACCTGGGAGGCAAAGGTTGCAGTGAGCCGAAATTGTGCCATTGCACTCCAGTCTGGGTGACAAGAGTGAAACTCCATCTCAAAACACACACACACACACACACACACACACACACACACGCAAACGGAACTCTTCCCGCCTCAGCAGCTGCTGTTCCATTCTCTGCACTCCTCCACAGCGCGATGACTTCCCACGTACTTCACACTTGCCACACTCACAAACTCACTCCCACTCTCCGTGCTCACCCCACTGCGCTCCCCTTGCTTCCACTCCACTAAAACTGCCCAGGTGCCCAGTGCTTTGGGAAGTTGAGGCAGGAGGGTTGCTTGAGCCCAGGAGTTCAAGACCAGCCTGGGCAACATTGCAAAACCCCAGCTCTACAAAATATTTTAAGAAAATTAGCCAGGCATGGTGGCACACACCTGTAGTCCCAGCTACTTGGGAGGCTGAGGCAAGAGGAGCACTTAAGCCCAGGAGTTTAAGCCTGCAGTGAGCTATGGTTATGCCACTATATTCCAGCCTGGGTGACAGCACAAGATCCTTTCAGAGAAAAAAGAGAGAGTGAGAGAGAGAGAGAGACAGAAATAGACACAGGAGAAAAGAGAAAGGAAGGAAGGAAGGAAGGAAAGAAGGAAGGAAGGAAAGAAGGAAGGGAAAGGAAAGGAAAGGGAAGAAAGGAAGGAAGGAAGGAAAAGGATGGGGAAGGTAAAGGGGAAGAGGAAGGGGAAGGGTTAGAGGGAGGGGAAGCAGAAGCAGAAGAGGAAGGGGAAGGAAAGAAAAACTCTGCTCTGGTCAAGATCTCCAGCAGCGTTGGTGTTGTTGAGCCGGTGGTCACTTCTGTGTCAATGCGCTGGATCCATCGGCAGCATTTGGATCGTTGGCCGTGTCTCTTCATTGAAATGATCTCATGGTTTCAGAGAAAACAACCTCCTTACTTTTCTTCTCTCTCTCTTCCCATCTCAGGCTCCTGTGTTGATTTCCAACAACCTTTATATGTCCTTGTGTGTATCCAGCTTGGTTACGGGCCTTCTACTATTTTCTAGACCCTTTTGACCTAGATGAGCTCATGGAGGCTTTGCAAAGCATCTACCTGCTCAGGCCTCCTGCACATGCATCTTCGACTCTGACCTTTCCACTGAGCTGCAGGCTCACGCCTACTTGTCATCTCCATTTGGATGTCTACCAGATATTTTCAAATTAACATAGATAAGACAGAACTTTCCATTTCTGTCTCCACCTCAACCTTTCCTGCCTTGGTAACTGACACCAGCACACACTCCGTTTGTCAAGACTAGAAGGCCTCCTGGAGTTCCCCTTCTCTTCTTAGCCACCTGAGATTCATCACCAAGTCCTGCAAACTCAATTCAGTATGTCCCAAATCCCTTCTTTCTTCTCCATCTCTGTCACTGCCATGTTAGTTTGAGTCATCACCTGTCATATCTACAGGGCTGTTGGAGCCTCCCAATTGTCCCCTGCTTGTTCCCTAAAGTCCATTCTACCCACAACAGCCAGGATGATCTTTAAAAAAAACTTTTCTTTGAGACAGAGTCTTGCTGTGTCACGCAGGCTGGAGTGCAATGGAGCGATCTTGGCTCATTGCAACCTCTGCCTCCTGGGTTCAAGCAATTGTCCTGCCTCAGGCTCCCAAGTAGCTGGGATTACAGGCATGTACCACCACACCCAACTAATTTTTGTATTTTTAGTAGAGACGGGATTTTGCCGTGTTGGCCAGGCTGGTCTCAGACTTCTGACTTCAGGTGATCCACCCACCTCAGCCTCCCAAAGTGCTGGGGATTACAGGCATGAGCCACCATGCCTGGCTGATCTTTTAAAATGTTAAAGAAGATAGATTACTGCTCTGCTCTTATTTGAATAAAGCCGAAAGTCCTTGCCATGGCCTGCAATTCAGTACCAGGTACCTGTCTCTCTAACTTCAACTTCTCCCCCTCTTCCTCTTCATCCGCCTTCATCCTCTTGCTCAAACTTGGGGAGTGGGAGATACTTCCACCTTAGGGGGAGCTCTCCAGCTTGTCCTTTGGCCTAGAACATTCCTGCTCGAATTTGTGCACACCTCGGCTCAAACACCAACTCTTAACGAAGAGGCTCTCTCTCACCCCCCAGGCACTCTTGACTGCATCACCCGTATTTGTCTGATTATCAGTGAAATGCGTCCTGAGCAATTGTTTACTTGCTTGTTGCTTCTCCCCCTACTGCGCTGGAAGCTCCATGAGAGCAGAGACCTTCTCTGTCATGTTCCCTGCAGTATTTCCTGCACTGAGGGCAGTGCCTGGCACATTAGCTGGGACTTAATAAAGCGCTGTTGAAAAAATGAGCAAACCGAGACAGGTAGTGGGGACAGCCCCAGGGGCTCCCAGTCTAGAGAAGTGATGGAGACAAATTGGTATCTATCATAAGCAGCTCCAGAGGTACTTTGCTACGTGACAGACGAGGCTTCAGGAGCCTTGACGTGACTCTACCTTGCACGTCTGGGAGCCTGTCCAGGGGAAAGTTCCTGGGGAAGTTGTGTCCAAGTTGAGACCTAAAGGATAAGGTGGTAGGTGCAGGGCAAGGAGAAGGTCACGTCCCAGGCAGGGACACCTGAATGAACAAAGAGCCAGTGGAAGTGACAGCACAGCTGGGATTCAGAAAACAGTGTTTACAAACCACCCAGCCTGCCCAACAGGGAAGGTGCATCCCACTTTCTTCTGGAGCCGCTTGGAAGAGTGGAGGGGACTCTGCCCCGGCCATCTTGCCTGGGCTGGGGAGGCAAGAACAAAAAGACCCAGGTTTCTGTGGTTGAAGAGACAAAGCTGAACTATGGAAGTAAAGGAAGTACCAGCCCAAGACCATACTGCGAGACCATGGCACCCAGCGCAGCGGGCACAGCCGGGTCCCTCCGCCACATACAAGCCTGGGCTCTGGGGCTCCTGCCAGCTCTGCAGAGACTTGTCCCTGAGCTGATCCTGACTTGTGAAGGGCCTGTCTTTCTGCTCACTCATCCCTCATTCACTCACCACACACACAGCCATGCACATCACCTCTTCTCTGCTCACATGCGCACGCCTACACCTACCCTCAGGATCTCAGGTGGGTGCCTGTATCCTCACACACTCTCACACTCCACCCCAGGTAGTGAACCCAGTGCGCAGGTCCTCACAGCTAGCCTGATGCACTTCTGCTCCGGGAAGCTCCTGAGCTATGCAGGAGGACCACAGAATTTCCAGAAACCATCTCCCACCCCCAATTTATAATATTACAGACAAACCTGTACAAGAAAATGTAATCTGAACTATATACACTACATGATGGGGTTGATGTGAACAGGCTTCTTGGAAAAGGAGAATTTGAGCTGGATCTTTCTT
The DNA here is from genome assembly GCA_963573385.1 of Cacajao melanocephalus. Classification (NCBI taxonomy): domain Eukaryota; kingdom Metazoa; phylum Chordata; class Mammalia; order Primates; family Pitheciidae; genus Cacajao; species Cacajao melanocephalus. Next base: position 15,025 of record CAUYLG010043647.1, read on the forward strand.
TTTTTTTCTTGCTCTGTCACCCAGGCTGGAGGACAGTGGTACAACCATAATTCACTGGAGCCTCTAGTTTCTGGACTCAAGCAATCCTCCCACCGCAGCTTCCAAGTACCTGGGACCACAGGCACACACCGCCACATGCAGCTAATTGTTTTTAATTTTAATCGAGACAAGGTCTTGCTATGTTGCCCAGGCTGGTCTTGAACTCCTGAGCTCTAGTGATCCTCCCGCTTCAATCTCCCAAAGTGCTGAGATTATAGCCACCAACCACTGCTGCACCCAGCCTGAGCTGAGTCTTGAAGAGAATATAGAATAGTGAAGATTAAGAGAAAAGACATTTATTATTGTTATTTTATTTTTTTAGAGACAGGGTCTTACTCTGTCACTCAGGCTGGAGTGCAGTGGCACAAGCATGGCTCACTGCAGCCTCGAACTCCTGGGCTCAGGCAATTCGATCCTCCTACCTCAGCCTCCTGAGTAGCTGGGACTAAAGACACGCACCACCACACCTGGCTAATTTTTTAAGTTTTTGTAGAGATAGGGTTTTACTGTGCTGTTCTTGAACTTCTGGGCTCAAGCAATCCTCCTGCCTGGGCCTTCCAAAGTGCTGGGATTACAGGCATGAGCCACCATGCCTAGCTGAGATTTTTTTCAGACAATTAGTTAGGCTCCTCAGGCTACAAAAAAGATAACCTACTGGTTCATGGAACTGAAAAGTCAGGGTTGGTCTGACTTCAGGCAATGTTGGATCCAGAGGCTAGAACAATGTTAACAGGGTTCTTCCTCTCTCTGTCTCTGTCTCTCTCTCAAATATAGATATATATATATATATATACATACATACACACACATATATATACATACACACACACACACACATATATATATATACATACACATATATATATGTATATTTCCCCAGTGGGTTCTTACCAGATAGAAGGCCAGACTGACCTTAGCAATTCAAGTGACAGAAAGTGACTTTCCTGAGAGCTCCAGCAGAAAAGTCTTGGAAGCCTCTGATTGGCCTAGTCTGAGGTCACATGCCCACTTCTGAACCAATCCATATGGTTGGAGATAGGGATTCTCTGACTGGCTAGGCCTAAGGCAGTGTAACCCACTTCTCAGCAGGCTAGCCCCATCCAAACCACACAGAATGGTTTTCCTAAGAGAAAGGGCTCTGTGGTCAGAAGTGGGTAATGAGTACTAGACAGATAAATCAATAGAGGTTAAATGCCCCTGCTTTAAATAATAGTCTTTCCCCTGGTTATAGCACTCCACACTTTTTCCTGCTTCCACATAATTCAACCAGCTTACTTATCAAGAAATAATCTTGAGTTGGGCAAGGTTACTGCCTGCATTTCACTATAGGGAAAGGGCACTTCCAGATACTAAACTTGATTTTTCTGCTCTGCTATAATAGGGGCTGTCTTTGAGCCATCTATTCAGGAAGGACACATGACCTTGGAGCTCCTGGGTAAAGTCTCCTCTAGAGAGTGTTGGGGTGGGAGGTGGGGATTAGCTCTGGATGTACTGATGAGGTGCTTTTGGGAGGAGCAAGTTGGAGCATCCCAGGAGGCAGTTCTGTATAGTAGACTGGAGTTTCCCTTGCAACGGCCAGACCACCACCACCATGCTGAGAGCTTCTTTCACTCTGTGCATTAAAGTGGCTTGTCAAGGGGCATCCATTCAGAGAACAGTGGAGCCAAAGCCCCACTGTTCAGGTTTAGCCTTTAAGAGGAATGGTAGGCTGGGCACGATGGGTTGTAATCCCAGTACTCTGGGAGGCTGTGGTAGAAGGATTGCTCAAGGCCAGGAATTTGAGACCAGCCTGGGAAACATAGTGAGACCCTATCTCTACAAAAAATTTAAAAATTTGCCAGGCATAGTGGTACATACCTGTGGTCCCAGCTACTCTGTAGGCTGAGGTGGGGGGATCACTTGAGCCCAGGAGTTCAAGGTGGCAATGAGCCATAATCATCCCACTGCACTCCAGCCTAGATGACAGAGTGAGACCCTGTCTCTAAAAAAAAAAAAAAAAAAAAAAAAAGAAAAAAAAAAAAGAAAAATGGGCGTCTATTAATACTTCTTCTTTCTTTCACTTGGGGAACCCTAAGTCACTATGAAAGCTTTCTGGCCACCCTGCTGAAGAGAGGCCACATAAAGAGGAGGAGAGGTCCACTGATTCAGCATTTTAGTTGAGCTTCCAGCAGACTCCAGCCTCAGGCTTTATCTGGATACACCTACATGAGAGGCTCCTAAGCAAGACCAGCAGAGGAACCACCCAGCTGATCCCGGTCGACCCACAGAACCATGAGAGAGACCATAAAAATGTGGTTGTTTTAAAGCCACTGAGCTTTGGAGTGGTTCGTGATGCAGTGATAGATAACAAAAGCAATCTCCCTGATGGTGAGGCTGGCTGGCATTCCTGAGCCTTGTGCCACCTTCCTCCCAGCCTCCAAGAATTGACACTGTTAAGTCAGGTCTTGGTTAACGATCAAGTTAATAATCATTCCAAACAGGCAGGCCAGTTTTGTTTTTTTTTTGTTTTTTTTGTTTTTTACTACTTTAGATGCATACTATATCTGGCATTTCTCCCCATGTTATCCCTACCCACCCCCCGCTGTCTCTCCCCTACCCCTGCCAACTGCCCCCAGTGTGTGACGCTCCTCCCCCTGCGTCTACATGTTCTCATTGTTCAACACCCACCTATGAGTGAGAACATGTGGTGTTTGGCTTTCTGTTCTTGTGTCAGTTTGCTGAGAATGATGGTTTCCAGATTCATCCGAGTTCCTAAAAAGGACATGAAGTCATCATTTTTTATGGCTGCATAGTATTCCATGGTGTTTATGTACCACATTTTCTTTGTCAGTCTATCATTGATGGGCATTTGGGTTGGTTCCAGGTCTTTGCTATTGTGCACAGGGCTGCAATGAACATACGTGTGCATGTGTCTTTATGGTAGAATGATTTATAGTTCTTTAGGTATATACCCAGTAATGGGATTGCTGGGTCAAATGGAATTTCTATTTCTAGATCCTTGAGAACTTGCCACACTGTCTTCCACAATGGTTGATCATCCTGATACCAAAAACAGGCTGAGACTCAACTAAAAAAGAAAACTTCAGGCCAATATCCATGATGAACATCGACGCAAAAATCTTCAATAAAATACTGGCAAACAGATTGCAACAGCACATCAAAAAGCTTATCCATCACAATCAAGTGGGCTTCATCCCGGGGATGCAAGGCTGGTTCAACACACGCAAGGCTGGTTCGACATACGCAAGTCTATAAACGTAATCAACACATAAACAGAACCAAAGACAAAAACCACATGATTATCTCAACAGATGCAGAAAAGACCTTCGACAAAATTCAACAGCCCTTCATGCTAAAAACTCTCAATAAACTAGGTATTGATGGAACATATCATGAAATGATAAAAGCTATATATGACAAACCTACAGCCAATATCATACTGAACAGGCAAAAGCTGGAAGAATTCCCTTTGAAATCAGGCACTAGATAAGGATGCCCTCTCTCACCACTCCTATTCAATATAGTATTGGAAGTTCTAGCTAGAGCAATCAGGCAAGACAAAGAAATGAAGGGTATTCAATTAGAAAAGGAGGAAGTCAAACTGTCTCTATTTGCAGATGACATGATTGTATATCTAGAAGACCCCATCGTCTCAGCCCAAAATCTTCTCAAACTGATAAGCAACTTCAGCAAAGTCTCTGGATACAAAATC
>CAUYLG010043648.1:0-79913 GCA_963573385.1 Cacajao melanocephalus
AAATATTGGTTGGCTGCTTGTTGGTTATTTTCATCTCTTATTCCTTCCTGTCTCCATTGTTAAACACAATTATTGGCATAATAGAGGTTTTTAATACCCATTTTTAGACTGCATTCTAGCCTGGGCAGTAGAACAAGAATCCTGTTTTCTCTCCCTCTTTTTCTTCCTCTTTCTTTCTCTCATACATTCTTTTTTTTTCTTTCTTTCACTCTCACTTTCTTTCCTCTCTTTTTCTTTCTTTCAAAAAAAAAAAAAAAGAAAGCTAATATAACATTTCATTTTGAAAACAGAGGGCTAGATCAAATTTCTTTGGGAGGGGGGCAGGTCCTTGAAATCTTCTAACTTAATGACAGGAGCTGAAAAATAGTTATGATAATTAGTATTATCAAAGTTGTTTGTTGCATGGGAGATAGTCAGTCTTGTTTTCCAAAAGGTAAGTTACCTTCCAAGAGAGAGGGGCATTTCTGGGTTTCTCTTGGAAGTTGCAGCCATATAGACAGTTTGTTGAACTCAGATTAGCAAAATCTTGTGGACTTCTCAAGCCTTTACCTACCCCAGACCCTTACACCAGTGATAGGGCAGGATATGAGGACTTTAGAGAGCTCTTGGCCATTTTCATGCTGAACTTTCCTAATGATTCTCTTGGAAAGCTCTTTAGGTAAAGGTGTGAGAGAACATAAGGATTCTCCAGAGAAGTTTTCTGAGCTTGTTGGAAGTGAGGTGCCAGCGGCCTGAGAAGGAGACAGCAGAATTTTACTACTGCACACATCCAATGTAAGATAATTTTTTAAAACCCATATTTCTCAAATGATTAAATACTTAAGTGGGTCACAAATGTCTGCTGAGAAGAGTTTTAGATATTTCTAGGCTTGAAAAGATCACCAGGTTCATTTGTGTGGGGCAAAATTCATTCCGTGTGGTCACCCACAGCTTTTCTAATGATTAGAATACTCAGAAGCATAAGATGCTGTTAATGAGGGCAGTGTGTCTTTAACATTTGCATAATTTAAAGTGAAAGGGTGTTTCCTTTTTTAAGTGAGAAAGACTGAACTATGGTTTATACTCTGAATGTTAGTAAGTATTCTGTGAGATAAAAGTATTTGAAACTTTATTTCCCCATTTCCCATGCCTATGTACAGTTGAGACAAAAAGGTGTGGATAGATTTTAATATTATGGGTCATCTTCCAAGATGATTTTTCACCAGATATTGCTCCAATTGAAGGCAAAATTTTAGAACAACTTTGTTCAGAGTTAAATATATAGTTTTATATTTGGACATACTAATTTTTCTCGAAAGACCATTCACCTGCAAGTCCTTAGTTAAAATTACTGCTTGGATCCTGCAGGATTTTCTTTCTCCTATCTTCCTTTCAATACAATTGAATATTGATGATGCTGTTTTCCATTTATGCATCTATTCAGGTCAATTTTGTTAACTTGTTCCGTACAGGAAGGATAAACCATTTTATAGAATGTTGCATTCAGCATTCATTCTAATTTCCTTTATGTGATTGACTGCAAGTATTCCTTTTCTTATATAATATGTTTCATGATAAAGTGAAATGTGAAGACTTACAGATCTCTTTCTAAAAGAAATATTAACTGTAAACTCCAAAGGAATAAAACAATCACTGGAGAATTTAAGAGAACGAGGGAGGAGGATTCTTGATGGTGGCAGGGGGAAACCCAAAAATAGCATTTTGGTTTGTTTGACCAAAGAAAAACATCCCAAAATAGTGAACAGCACAGTATGCTGAGGTATTTGCTTGACAATACTATGCACAAAAAAGTAAACTTCCACATGATAGGTGTTGAACCAGTTGATACATGGTTGATTTGAATGTGGTAGATTGATTTCTGAATCATAAAAACATTCTCAAAGAAAATGCACTAGAAGAGATAATGCCATACAGGTGCTGAATCTACAAATGCCCCACAATTTTTCAATTTTCCCCAACTGAATATAATTTTCTACAGCCAGTGAATCTTAAAGAGCTAGGAAAGTAAGAGCAAACCAAACCCAAAATTATTGGAAGAAAATTAAAAGCTCAAAATAGAAATAAATGAAATTGAAATGAAAAAAGTATAAAAGGTCAATAAAAAAAGAGTTGGTCACTTGAGAAGTTAAACAAAATTGACAAACCTTTAGCCAGAATAATTAGAAAAAAAGAGAATATCCAAATAAATTAAATCAGAAATGAAAAAGAGACATTACAATTGATACTGCAGAAATCCAAAAGATCATTTGTAGCTACTATGAGCAACTATATTCCAATACATTGAAAAATCTAGAATAGGCAAATTTCTAGATACATAAAACCTGCCAAGATCAAACCAAGAAGAAATATAAGACCTGAAAAGACCAATAACAAGTAATAAAATTGAAGCTGTAGTAAAAAGTCTCCCAGTAAAGAAAAACCCAGGATGTGAGGACATCACCGCTGAATTCTACCAAACAGTTAAAGAAGAACAAACAAAAATCCTACTCAAATTATTCTGAAAAATAGAGGAGGAAGAAATATTTCCAAATTCATTCTACAAGGTCAATATTACCTTGATATCAAAACCAGACAAAGACAAATGAAAACAAGAAAACTACAAAACAGTCTCTCTGATGAATATTGATGCAAAACTCCTCTACAAAATACTAGCAAACCTAATTCAACAATACTTTAGAAAGATCATTAATCATGACCAATTGGAATTTATGCCTGGGATGTAAGATGGTTCAACATATGCAAATATGTCAGTGTGATACATGATATCAACATAATGAAGGATAAAAACCACATGGTCATTTCAATTCATGCTGGAAAAGCATTTGATAAAATTTGATATCCTTCATGATAAAAACCCTAAAAAAAACTGAGGATACATGAAATATACCTCAACATAATAAAAGCCATATATGACAGACCCACAGCTAGTATCATACTGAATGGGGAAAAACTGAAAGCCTTTCTTCTAAGCTTGGGAACACAATAAGAACATCCACTATCACCAGTTATTCAACATAGTAGTGGAAGTCCTAGCTAGAGTAATTAGACAAGAGAAAAAAATAAAGGGCATACAGATTGGAAAGGAAGAAATCAAATTATCTTTGTTTACAGATAATATGATCTTATATTTGGAAAAACCTAAAGACTACACAAGAAAACTATTGGAACTTATAAACAAATTCAGTAAAGTTGCAAGCTACAAAGTCGTCACACAATAATTAGTAGTATTTCTATACGCCAACAGTGAACAATCTGAAAGGGAAATAAAAAAGTAATCACATTTTCAATAGCCACATATAAAATTAAATACCTAGGAATTAACCTAACAAAATAAGTGAAAGACTTATATAATGGAAACTATAAATCATTGATGAAAGAAATTGAAGAGGACACAAAAAATGGAAAGATATTCCATGTTCACAGATAGGAAGAATCAATATTGTTAAAATGTTCATACTACCCAAAGCGATCTACAGATTCAGTGCAATCCCTCTAAACATACCAATGATATTCTTCAAAGAAATAGGAAAAACAATCCTAAAATTTATATGGAACCACAAATGATCCAGAGTAGCCAAAGCAATTCTGAGCAAAAAAAGAAAACTGGAGGAATCATATTACCTAACTTCAAATTATACTACACAGCTATAGTCAGCAAAACAGCATGGTACTGGCATAAAGACAGACACATCACCAATGGAACAGAATAGACATGCCACAAACAAATCCACACACCTACAATAAACTCATTTTTGACAAAGGTGTCAAGAATATCCACGGAGGGAAAGACATTCTCTTCAATAAATGGTGCTGGAAAAACTGGATATTTATGAAACTGGATCCTTTCAAAAGTGTGAAATCAAAATTGCAATCAAAATATATTAAAGACTTAAATGTAAGACCTCACATTATGAAACCACTACAAGAATACATTGGGGAAAATCTCCAGAACATTGGTCTGGGCAAAAATTTATTGAGTAATACCCCATAAGCACAGGCAACCAAAGCAAAAATGGGCAAATGGGATCATATCAAGTTAAAAAGCTTCTGAACAACAAAAGATACAATCCACAAACTGAAAAGACAACCCACAAAATGGAAAAAAAAATTGGCAAACTACTCATCTGTGAAGGGATTAATAACCAGTATATATATAAGGGGCTCAAATAACATTATATAAAAAAAGTAATAATCTGATCAATAGATAGGCAAAGGATTTGAATAGACATTTCTAAAAAGAAAACATACAGATGGCAAACAGGATATGAAAAGGTACTCAACATCATTGATCATCAGAGAAATACAAATCAAAACTACATTGAGATATCATCTCACCCCAGTTAAAATGCATTATATCCAAAAGACAGGCAATAACCAGTGCTGATGAGGATGTAGAGAAATGGGAACCCTTATATACTGTTGCTGGAAATGCTAATTGGTAGAACTACTATGGAGAACAGTTTGAAGGTTCCTCAAAAAAAACTAAAAGTTGAGCTTACCATGTGATCCAGCAATCCCACTACTGGGTATATACCCAAAAGAAAGGAAGTCAGTATATAGAAGAGACATCTGCACTTCTATGTTTGTTTCAGCACTCTTTAATAGCTAAGATTTGGAGGCAACCTAAATGTCTATCAACAGATGAATAAATAAAGAAAATATAGCACATATACACAATGGAGTACTATTCAGCCATAAAATAGAATGAGATCCAGTCATTTCCAACAACATGGATGGAATTGGAGATCATTAAGTGAAATAAGGCTGGCAGAAAAAGACAAACATCACATATTCTCACTTATTAGTGGGATCTAAAAATTAAAGCAATTGAACTCATGGACATAGAGAATAGAAGGATGGTTTCCAGAGGCTGGGCAGGGTAGTAGGGGCGTGGGGTTGGGGAGAGGTGGGGTTGGTTAGTGGGTACAAAAAAATAGAACGAATAAGACCTACTATTTGATAGCACAACAGCGTGACTATAGTCAGTAATAACTATACATTTTTGAATAACTTAAATGGTGTAATTGAATTGTTTGCAACTCAAAGAATAAACGTTTGAGGGGATGTATACCCCATTATTAATTATATGCTTATTTCACATTGCATGCCTATATCAAAACATCTCATGTAGCCCATGAATATATACACCTATTATGTGCTCACAAAAAATAAAAAGAAAAAAATAAAAAGAAAATTACTTGTTCATAAGAAGCAAATGATGAACCATAAGTCATCAAGACAGCCCTGCAAATACCTACTAATAATAGAACCAGCAAATAAGGCTGTCTCTTCCTTTTCTCATAAGGAAATTTAATACTCTATTCTTGGGAAATAAAACTGTATCTGGGCCAATTAATTCCAGTAGTATATGTTTTTACTCACGTGATCAAGCCTTTTTGTTAGAGTGTATACATGTAATATATCAATATTATCAGAAGCAAACTTATTAATTCTTTGTCAATTTTTTTTTCTTGGAAACTTTCTGTTCCTTCATTGCAAGAGCACTTTGAAAGTTTTCCTTAACCCTCAGCCGTGGCTTCTCATTCTCCAGAGTAACCCATATCATCTGCTTGTTTAACACATATTAAGGACTAAGCACTGGGCAGATTTGTCTTTCAAGATTCTCAGCAGAGAGAAGAAAACATGTGGAATAAAATCTGTTACTGCAGTGCTATGTAATGAGCCTAAGACAGAGGATCTCCAGACTCAGCCAGAGGACTGTGAAGATGCTTACAAGGAAGGGAAGCATCAAGCAAGCTCGTTCTTAAAGGAAGAAAGGGGATTAGGCAGAAAAGTCAGCATAAAGGCAGGGGAGGAAAATAATTTCCAGCAGGTGGAAAAGCGTCGACAAAGACATGGATGTTTGAAGGATGTTAGCACAGTGAAATATTCAAACATAGACTAGCGGGTCTGAAGCAAGTAGTATGTGCATGTGTGTAAGTGTTTGTGTGTGCACATGTGTGCCCATGCAGCAGTGGTGGTGGTAATGCAGTGGAAATCTGTGGCCTTACAGATTACTTGGCTCAATACAGTGTTCAAATATTTCCTGGGCATAGGGAGTAATCCCACTGCAAACAACGCATATGAAAATATTTCTGTTCTTCCATGAATATGGACATCACAATGGAAAAAAATGAGGTAGCATGTGATTGTCTTTATATGGGTAAAAATCCAGAGAAAGAGGGAAGAAATTAAGAACTGAGGTAGAGGGGCAGTTTCTAAGCCCCTCTTATGTTGGATCTTTGCAGTGTGCTTATTATTATTGTTATGGTAATTATTATTTTGGGACATGCTGCATGTTTACACTGCTCTTCATGTCAATTTCAATATTCAATAAAAAATCCAGAAATAGGCAGACCCAAAATTTTAAATATATTGCATTCCCCAAATCCCATTTATAGCTAATAGCTCACTGGAAATTGGATTTAAGGAATGCAATATATTTAAATGTTCAGGTCTGCCTATTTGTATTTGCCCATAGAAGTACTGTTACAAAAGGCAGAAAAAGTCCCAGGAGCATGTCTCAAGACCATCTGGCCCGTGGTCTGTTTGAGAAACAGTGATTCTGTATCCCTACTGCCATGTATGTCTTGATTACAACTAAGCGATCTCACTACCTGTGAGGACCACAGGCACATCCAAGTCAACGTACATACAAACAAGTCCTCATCTTCCATCATACACCTGACTGCAGATTGCTCATCCCCTCTGCCTCTGTCCTGATTAACAGAAACCCTATTCGTTCAGACACCTAGTTGGGAACACTTACAGTCATTACTCTTTCATAGTCCATGTTCCATGAGTTAGCAAGTCCACTGGATTCTATCTGAAGGTCACTTTAATCCATTACTTCTTCATTTCCTCTTGCTGACCTAACCCAGGCCCTCATTTTCTCCCCTGAATGAGGACTTCAATAGCCAGACTTTCTTATGTTAAGCTCAGAGTAACCTCACTAAGATGTACTCAGTTCATGTCTGAAATCATTCCAGTGGCTCAATATTACCTTTCAGATGGGATTCAATCTTATTAATACCACACATGAGGCATGTCTGTACACACTGAACATTGACTTGTGCTTTTCACTCCAGTCCCAAGCAACAGTTAACTGCCTCCTAGATGCACTGGCTACACCCTACCTTCTCTGTTTTTGCACAGTTCTCTTACTTTACCTCCCATTATCTCCTTGTCATCATTCAGAAATCAGACTAGACACCGTATCTAAAAGGATTATTTGTCCATTTAATCATTATTAATCACCAATATATTAAACATATTATGCTTGACACTGTGCTAGGACATAATGATATAATGATAAATAAGAAAACAGTACCTGCCTTCAATTTTGCTTTGATATAACTGATTAAACAGACAATTGAATATAGGTAATTAGATTGGGGGAGGGGACTCTACTGGAGCACCTGGCAGCACTTAATCCAAAATGGAGAGAAAGCTTCTCACTTCAAGACCTGAAGAATAAATAGGATTGTCCAGATGAAGGGAAAGAAAGGGAGAGGAAAACTAGTTCTCTAGATAGAGGTAACAGCCTATGCCAAGGTCTAAAGTTAGCATAGCAACATAATTTGCAGGACCAGTGCAAAATGAAAATGTTGGGTCCCTTATTCAAAAAAGCAGAGAAAAAGTAAGTTTTTAATAATATTAAGTTATAAAAGCTTTTCCCTTCTTCAAAGGTTTCTCTCTCAATTTGTCACAGAGGTTTTTGTGCTGAGCCTTATAGATGCCAAGGGGCCTGGCAAGATAGGCAAACGTGACCCATTGGGTGCAGTTTCCCTCTCCCACAAGCAGCCAAACCAAAGAACCTTTTGAAAGTGGGGAAGTTGAGCCAGGTACCTCACTTCCCCATGTCACAGATGAGAAACCTCTAAGAGATTGCAACCACCACACTGTGACACTTTCAGTTCTTGAATTAAGGGTGGATGAAGGTGTTGGATCCTCTACGCTGACTCTGCAGGAAGGCACTGACAGCTTGGTCAGCGATGGCTGTCAACACACCCTATCTCAGGATGCCATGGGATAGACTCACCTCTTCCTAATCCTCTCTGCAACAGTATCCAGGTCCCCTCTACTTTGGAGAGTATGGGTGAGACAGCAGTCCTTTCTGGATGGGTGTGGAAAGGAAGAAGCTGTATGGGGCCCAGGGAACTTGGGATAGGAAACAGACTGCTGAGAACCCATCCCAAGGAGATTAGAAAGCGACAATAGTGGGGCTGTGTCTTAGAAAAGGTTTCAATTCCTGATACATGCTCCATTGTGCCATGGAGTTTCACTTACAAAGTACAAACTCAAAATTATTAAGAATTTCAAGATTTCTGGAATGATGGCATGAAGAGCTTTATAGATCCTATGCCAGGTAAAACAACCATAGCATCTCTGGATATTGCTAAATATTGTTTTAAGGGCATGTATTCAAGTAAAAATTATATCTTCAAGAAAAACTAACAAATCTTATTAAGTAAAGTGGAAGTCTATGGCATTTGAATCACAATGTCCTCCCTATGTCCCATTTTTATCTCAGTGTGCTGGAAACTCCACTATGGTAAGTTACAGAGAAGAACATAGAAGTCTGTCTCTCACCAGGTTCCTATTGAGGGCTATGATATCTCCCCTAAGAAGGGCAGGCCACCAGCATTTCTCAACCCCCTCAGCTCAAAGTTGCAGAGGTTTTATTCCAGGAAAGAAGGTTAAGATGTCGGGGCTCCCTTTTTTCACCCAGATCCCACTTATAGGGAATAACTTTATTCTAGACTTTGCAGGTCAAGAATAGTGGGGCTTAAATCACCAACACTCCAGATCACTTATTGGGTTGAGTTTCTAAGCTGGAAGGAGTAAACCAAGCAGACCAGAGATGGATGTCTGAACCCAGTACCGTGTAATGAAGCATGAGTGTCACTCTGAGACAAGTGGACCATATTCCCTGCCTGAGTTCTACATTAGTAATGGGTTTTCTCAGGGAAAGAAGCAGGCAATAAGAACCGAGTTCAAAAGCCCTCCCTAGGATAAATGATTTTATTTGGAACAGAATGTGCTTAGGTTAAGGCTAAAGGCACTACAAAAAAAAAAAAAAAGATGGTGGTGGTAATCATTTACTAATAAGCTGCTTACTCAATGAGCGCAGCAAGCTATACTCTAAACCAGTTAGAAATATACTAGAGAAATACAGAAAAGGAGATAGCTAAGAGGAACCCTCCTGGAGTTAGAACAAACCTCAAACATTACCTCTACAAAAGGGACACAATTTAATAGGATCAGATAGTGGTGCAATCTATCCCTCAGGGTGCTATTGATAACAATAACAAAATTAAGTAGCAATTTGTGAAGGGAAACAGCTGCATGATAATCAAACTGAAGAAGACAGCTTAGCAAAGAGATCTGGGAAAAAAATAAAGAGCGCCCTGCTAAAGTCACTGTCATGTTAGGGTAAGTGTGTATATTCCTAGGGCTGTACCCTCTGAAGAGGGTCATCAGATGGTGTAACCTGTTGAAGGGATGAGAAAAACTTCACTAAAATAGTCTAGCTATTTCACTAAAGTTACCAAAGAAATAAGCAAAAAACAACAAGCCTTAGAGAGGTGACCAGTATCCAGGATTGTTATGATATGTTACCTAAAATGTTTAATACCTAAGAAAATAAATAAGAAAATGTAATGCCTACATTTTTTTAAAGTGTCTAAAATTTTAACGAATGATAAAAGAATGAATTCCTTTCCCCTAGAGATTGGGAACTAAATAAAAATATTTACTCACCACTTCTATTTAATATTTTATTGCCTCTAACTAGGGCAGCTTAAGGAAAAAAATGAAGGCATTCAAATTGGAAAGAAAGTACTAAAACTATATCTATTTGCTGTTGATATGATCTTGTGTATAGAAACATCTAAGGAACCCACTACAAATCTGTTATAATTAATAAATTATTTCAGTCATTTTCAGGATATAAGATCAATATACACAATCTATTTTATTTCTATACAATAACAATGAAGTTTCTGAAAATAAAGTTGAGAAAACAATTTACTTTATTATAGCAAGAAAGACAAAATATTTACAAATCATATATCTGATATGGTTCCTGTATCCAAAATATATTTTACATCTTCTTACAAGTCAACAATTAAAAAAAAAAACTCAATTAGATAAACAAAAGGACTTGCCTTTTCCTATACATTACAGCAGCCATTTGAGAATATTAAGAAGTCATTGACATGACTTGATTTATGCTCTTAAGGATTGCCTTGGCTATAGATAGCATCAAAAGTGGAAGTAGTGAGGTCATTTATAGGGCTATTACAGAAAACTAAGGGGAAGACGAAGGTAGCTTGGAGTAAAGGTGATAGTTGTAGAGGTGCTGAAAAGTAGTCACATTGGGATTTTATTTGTTTACTTTTATTTATACAAATTAATGGGGTACATGTGAAATTTTCTCACATGTATATAATTCATAGTCATCAAGTCGGGGTATTTAGGGTGACCATCACTCAAATACTATACATTTTTGTTAACTATAGTCACCCTACTCTGCTATGAAACATTGAATTTATTCTTTCTATCTAACTGTGTTTGTATACTTTAACCCACTATATACTTCGTCTTCCCCCTTCATCTCCATGCACCCTTCCTAGTCTCGGTTATCTATGAAGATATATTTAAATGTAAAACTGAATACTGATGAACATTTAAGATTGATATTTTTCTAGTAAATTTCTTAATGTTAGTCATTCACATAATTACCATTTGTTTGTGTGTGTGTGTGTGTGTGTGTGTGTGTGTATTTATAAGAACTATTCTATAATCCTATGTTGCCAGACTTTGTTAGTTAAGAATATGGTACTACTTGTACAGACCAATTGATATGGCCCCAGGATGCTGGATGGGCTATTTTAGAGAAAGAGAAATTATTCCTAAAATAAGAACTTGAATGTTTGTAATAGAATTGAGGATTACCTAGGCAACTGGCTTATCAGTAGTGACTAAGAAGATAGAATTTTGGAAGCAAAACTGAGCTTTTCTCCTTACTACTGTGTAACCTTGGGTAAGAGTAATTAATATTTCCAAATCTAAAAGCATATTCTATAAAATGTATATAATAAAAACTTGGTAAGCTTGCTGAGAAAATCATATGTGTTTGTATATTTTAAAATCCCGGTACAGAATAGAAAGCCCATAGATGATAAGAACATAAGTCATTCTAATACACAAATAAAAGATATTTGGATTGTTAATCATCCTCCATTTATAAAGGCAAATGTGTACATATTGTGACATGATGAAGCAGTTCATTTTTAAAAAACCTATTAAACTATGTCATTAAATGCAATAGAATAATAATAATTAGTACTTCACCTCATTGCCTTAATACTTTTTCAATGTATTGTTTAATATCCTAAATATCAAGAGAGAGAAACAGAAATTATTTGGAACCACAATTATACTCCAGCATTACATAAAAGAACTCCACAGATTTATCTATATAAAATAGATAGAAACTATATCTAGTATTTCAAAAATATTAAAAACACATTAAAACTTTTTAAATTAGTTCTTTTTTTAGTTTACTTTTTCCATATTAAAATTATAAAGAAGAGGTCACAGGACATGTTTCCATTTAATTATGTCTTCTTCAGTGTCTTTCTTTTTTAAAAAAGCAGTAAGTAAAATTTGATTCTAGTAATTTATTTTTCACCTTTTACAAATTGTACTTTAAGTTCTGGGATACATGTGCAGAATGTGCAGGTTTGTTACATAGGTGTGCCATGGTGATTTGCTGCACTCATTGACCTGTCCTCTAAGTTCCCTCCCCTCATCCACCACCCGCCAACAGCAGGCCCTAGTGTGTGTTATTCCCCACCCTGTGTCCATGTGTTCTCATTGTTCAACTCTCACTTATGAGTGAGAACACACAGTGTTTGGTTTTCTGTTCCTATGTTAGTTTGCTGAGAATGATGGCTTCTAGCTTCATCCATGTCTCTGCAAAGGCCATGATCTCATTTCTTTTTATGGCTGCATAGTATTCCATGGTGTATATGTACCACATTTTCTTTATCCAGTCTATTGTTGATGAGAATTCAGCTTGATTCCATGATTTTGCTATTGTAAATAGTGCTGCAATAAACATACATGTGCATGTGTCTTTATAGTAGAATTCTTTACATTCCTTTGGGTACATACCCAGTAATGGGGTTGCTGGTTCAAATGGTATTTCTGGTTCTAGATCCTTGAAGAATCGCCATACTGTCTTCCACAATGTTTGAACTAATTTACATTCCCACCAACAGTGTAAAAATGTTCCTCTATCTCCATAGCCTCGCCAGCATCTATTGTTTCTTGACTTTTTAATAATGGCCATTCTGACTGGTGTGAGATGGTATCTTATTGTGGTTTTGATTTGCATTTCTCTAATGATCAGTGATGTTGAGCTTTTTTTCATGTTTGTTTGCCACGTAAATATGTTCTTTTGAGAAGTGTCTTTTCATATTTTTGCCCACATTTTGATGGAGTTGTTCTTTTCTTGTAAATTTGTTTAAGTTTCTTGTAAATTCTGGATATTAGACCTTTGTCAGAAGAGTAGATTGCAAATATTTTCTCCTATTCTGTAGGTTGTAGCATCCCACTCTGATGCTAATTTCTTTTGCTATGCAGAAGCTGTTTAGTTTAATTAGATCCCATTTGTCAATTTTGGCTTTTATTGCAATTGCTTTTCGCATTTTCATCATGAAGTGATTGTCCATGCCTATGTCCTGAATGGTATTGTCTAGGTCTTCTTCTAGGGTTTTAATGGTTTGGAATTTTACATTTAAGTATTTAATCCATCTTGAATTAATTTTTGGATAAGGTGTAAGGAAAGAATCCAGTTTCAGTTTTCTGCATATGGCTAGCCAGTTTTCCTAGCACTATTTATTCAATAGAAAATCCTTTCCCCATTGCTTGTTTCTGTCAGGTTTATCGAAGATCAGATGATTGCAGATGTGTGGTGTTATTTCTGAGGTCTCTGTTCTGTTCCATTGATCTATATGTCTGTTTTGGTACCAGCATCATGCTGTTTTGGTTACTGTAGCCTTGTACTATAGTTTGAATTCAGATGGCATGATGCCTCTAGCTTTGTTCTTTTTGCTTAGGATTGTCTCGGCTGTACAGTGTCTTCTTTGACTCCATATGAAATTTAAAGTAGTTTTTTCTAATTCTGTGAAAAATGTCAATGGTAGTTTGATGGGAATAGCATTGAATCTGTAAATTACTTTGGGCAGTAAAGCCATTTTCACGATATTGATTCTTCCTATGCATGAGGATGGAATGTTTTTCCATTTGTGTCCTCTCTTATTTCCTTGAGCAGTGGTTTGCAATTCTCCTTTAGTCTTTTTTAGAAACTATTTTTTTAAATAGGGTCTTGTTTTGTTGCCCAGGCTGGAGTGCTGTAGCATGATCATAGCTCACTGTAGCCTCAACATTCCAGTTTTAAGATTTCCTCCCACTTCAGCTTCCCTAGTAGCTGGGATTACAGGCATGTGCCACCATACCTAGTTATTTATTTTTTAATTATTTTGTAAATATGAAGTCTCACTATGTTTCCCAGGCTCTTCTTCAATTTCTTTCTTCAGTATGTTATAGACTTCAGTGAATACAGCTTTTACTTCCTTATTTAAACTTATTCCTAAGTATTTTATTCTTCTTGATGCTATCATAAATGGGGTTACCATATAACCCAGCAATCCTTCTGCCCTATTAAAAACGTCTACCATATGAACCAGCAACCCACTACCGAGTACACATCCAAAGAAAACCTGCTTCTTTACTGTGTCACACTGGTTCAAGCTTGCCACAAAAAGCATTAACTCCCTTAACACCTACAGGTGGTCATATTGAGAATATCCAGGCAACGATTAGAAAAGCCAAATTCCCCCAAATCTTTAAAACAGCAACAGGGATAAGGACATATACATAATTTTTTTGTATCTTCCTAAATAATATTTGCCTTATTTACAAACTATAGTGGGGTACTGAGTTTTCTTGATAATTTAACGTTGGTGCCTGTTGCTTTTATACCCTCTAAGAAGTCATCTATAAATCATTTACTAAAGAAGACTATAGCTTACAGTAAAATAATCAAATATTTCCATCATGTCAAGTCCCATTTTCTTACTTTCTTTTCAGAGGACCATCATTTGTCCTTCTTTGCTTGATAAAATTAAAAAAATGAACAGATATATTTTCAAGTGGTTGACTTATCAGAGTCTTCTTCAGAGAATAGCAATTGTGTCTCTGCCTCAATGCTCATGCCAAAGCTTGTGGCCAATGCAGCAGTGCCATTTTTCTTTCCACTTTTCATATTGCCCTCTTATGAAGGCTGTGGAAAAGTAAAAGTGCAGGAAGTTAGAACTCTTGGTATACTCTGTGCTACTGTTTCAGATAGTTGCTCCCTTAATTGGCCTTTAAATTCTAAATTCTGCAGTGGACAAGCTATTGAGATTCCACAGAGACAGTATTGGCCAGCCAGTGAATATAGTTACAAGAGGGTCCAGTGCCTGCCTTTGTGACATGCAGTGTTGAAGGCTTTCAAACCGGAGCTCTACCTCTCCATCTATACCCACACTGGATACATTAAAAGGCTAGACAGTAAATCTTGTCAAGTTTCATAGAGGTACATATCTCAGGTATTGAGTTTTAGATGTCAAGTCTCTCAAGTAAATAGTTGAAGTTGTTTGAAGCTGTGAATTTCAGTCTCAGTCATAAATATGTGTTAATTCACTAGAAGACTGGCAGAAATCCCAGGTATAAATGAGCAAATGAAAGCCATAAACACGAAACAGCATTTTGTGGGACGAGATATCTATACATTTATGCTGAAACTTAAGGATTTCTCTTATTTACTGTACAGATATTTAAATAATTTTGATAGCTTTTGAAATTTCTTCTTACTTAGGTAACTGATAATGGTAAGAAGAAAATACCTCAAACAAGGACAAATGAGAACCATTTCTTACATGTCTAGTTTTCACTTCTATTACTTAGAATATGGAGGGCATACTGGGATTCAGGCTGAATTATTTATTACCTCAACTCAGTGGACAATTGCCACTCTTTCACTATAGCTTTAGTTATAAGAACCTAGAATAATACAGAATGAAATATTTCTTGATAAATCTCCACTGAAAATGGGCTTGTATTTACATTCAACTACTTCGATTTGAGCTCCCTTTAAAAGTGCAGCTACCACCAGTCTAGGTACTACTTTAAAAATTCATCCTTTCATCTGCCCTGCCCTGAATTTGTTGATGTTTGACTACAAACTTCATTGTGTTTTGAAACTCTCCATCTGACCCCTAAACCTGAAGAATGTGCACAGAAGAACACAAAAAACAGACAGGAAAAATCAAAATTCTAGAGAAACATAATATGAAATCATTCTATGTTTCAATGTGTACAACAATAAATAATTTATTCAAACTACACCACTATCTTGAGCATCTGTGCCTTTCTTCAGTTTTATAATATGATATATGCCCTTGAACATAATCATCTGACTCACAGTAGGTATATCCTTTATGTATATATTCATTTTTTTTTTTAATCTTCTAGTATACTTGACTTGGCTAACCAATACACTCTATCCTACTTTCATGGAAGCAGTGATTGATCAAAGCGTGTTTTCATGATCTAAGTAGGTCAATCCAGTACCTTTTCTGGATTGATAGGGAAATGATTTAAAAAAAAATAGGAGGAAATGAGTCTTCTGCCTCTGGAATTGCTAAGCACAGAGGATGAGAATTTGTAACTGCTAAGAAGCATATTTTAACTCATGAGAAGAAACCTACCTGAAGAATGAAGTTAAATGAAATTAGAAAAGTGGAATGATAGATGGAATCTGGGAGAGCTCTGGCATATACTGGTTTCTACTGTCTGACTTTGGGCCCTAGGTACTGCAACTCTTCAATTTTATAACCTTCTTCAGTTAAACTTTAGGAGCAGCCTAGTTCCATTTTGTTTTTTTGTTTGTTTAAATTATTTTGAGTTGATATCCATCACTTACAACTGAAAACTTTCTGTTTTAATTTAGCATCTCCAATTTCCTTTTTAAAACTGATTTCTAGAAATACCATTTTTTGCTCAAAGAATAAGAGTTTTAAGACTCTTGATGCATATTGCCAAATTCTATTCCATGATAACAATATTAATTTACACTCCACTAATAATGAATGAGAATTTGCCACAGATAGGGTTTCTGAAATTCTCCAAATGATGATATATATCTGGGTTTGAGACTGTTTATAATTCTAAGTCTTTATTTTATTTATTTCTCCAATATTTATTGAGCACCTACAATGTGCCAGCAATTTTCTGTGATCTAGAATATAAAGATGAGGAAGTTACTTAACCTGTCTTAAATGAAGTCACACTCAGTATGAGAAGCACATGGCTTCCCATCTAAATATATCAGGATGTGATCAATGACATAGTGACTTTATGGATAAAGGATCCTAGAAGTGCAGGAGAGGAAGCAATGGTCTGAGATCAGTAGAAATGGTTTCATAAAGCAGATTAAAATTCACCTTAAACAGAATATTTTGCCACAATACAAGTGGAAAAGGTAGAAGAAACTACAGGAGAAAAAAGATGCATAAAAGGGACTAGCTCACTATAGATGAATAATTTAGTGTTTGAAGAATAATGTAAGAAGATGAGTGTCAGATTAAAGTCTTGCATCCACTGTCAATGAAAGCCTTGCTCTAAGGTTGGTTTCTTATGCTGTAGACACTCAATTTATGAATAATGGGTAGAAGTGGAAAGTTTTAAGTAGAAAAGTAGAAAGTCACAATATCATGTTTGTATTTTAGCAAATAAAATCTATATTTCTATATGTTGTATACTTTCTATATGTTGTTTCTATATAGAAAGTATATGCAGTAGCAACATATAGAAAGTGTTGAAGACTGAAAGTATTATACATAGGAAGACTAATCAGTAAACCACTGCAATTGTCCAGGAAAGAGATGAGAAGCATCTGAAATGGAAAATATTTTTTTTTAATTGTTAGGAAAAATGGAGGAAAGAATATGTTTGATTACCTCTGTATTCATTTGTTGTTTTCTTATTTATGACTAATTTATTCAAACATTCACCCAGATACTTCTGTTGGTCTAGATTGTGATAGGTAGGTAGGATAGGTAGAAATATCATAATATCAGGATAGGGAAAAGGGAGAAACAATTATAGCAGTCTTAGTAACAGACAATAATATTGAAATGTTCTGTTTGGATGTCCAAGCTGGTAGTCTGGCTTGTGGTATTTTCCTGGTATTTCAGGACAGTCAAGGGTGGGAATAAAAAACAGACCCAAAATGAGAAATGGCAAGAACTAAACAGCATAGCAGATTTTGTAGCTTTCATTTGGTAAGGAGTTAAGGGATAAGAGTCATGATAATGAGGAGAACTCAAGTAAAGAAAGATTGGGTCTGTGCCCTGTTATCCAAAATGAAAATATCTGCATCTGAGGGAAGAGTATGGGAAAACCACACTGGGAGTTCGTGTGGTTATTAAAGCTCCTCTTGACACACCAAATGCTGGGTATATGCAGCTGACCAGCAATGAGAAAACCTGGCCATCATGGATTTTATGTGTACCCTAGTCTAGAAAAGGATGGAGCTGGATATATAGATGAGATCCATCAATGCATCAATTCCAGGCAAATATTGGCAAAAAAGGGCAAAAATTAAACATATGCTTAATTTATTGCATAGTCCTAGACACAGGACAGAGGCTCTCAGATTAAGGGAAAATTTCTACCGGACAGTATCATAGAAAATTCGCTTTGGGTGAGATCCTCTACAGTCAGTGTATCTCAGAGAGAGGGATGGAAATCAGAAAAGCTAAAATTATCAAATCGTTAGAAGAAAATACAGGGGAAATGCTTCATGACACTGTTTGGCGATGATTAATTGGACTCGATACCAAAAGCCTAGACCACAAAAGGATAGATAGGTAAATGAAAGCGTCATCATTAAAATTTAAAACTTTTGTGCATCAAAGGACACAACTGACAGTGAAAAGGCAAACCACTGAATGAGATAAAACATTTGCAAATCATATATCAAATAAGAGATTTATATCCAAAATACATTAAAATAAAACTCCCACAACTCAAAAAAATTTTAAAAAAAGCAGCCCAGTTAAAAAATGGGCAAATGACTTGAATAGACTTCTCCAAAGAAGATATGCAGATGGCCAATAAGTACAGGAAAACATGTTCAACATCACTAATTATTAGGAAATTAGGAAATGCAAATCAAAATCACAATAAGATGCCACTTCACACCCATAAGGATGGCTACTATTAAAAGCAAAATTTTAAAAAATGAAAAAGAAAACTGTTGGTGAGGACGTGAAGAAATTGGAACTTTTGTGCATTCCTGATGGGAACATAAAGTGGTATAGCCTTTGTGGAAAACAGTATGATTGTTCTCAATAAACTAGACATAGAATTACTATGTGATCCCATAATTAATCTCTGGGTATATACTGGAAACATAAATAAAAAGCAGGAACTTGAACAGATATTTGTACACTTAAGTTCATAGCAGCATTATTCACAATAGCCAAAAGGTGGGAAAACCCAAATGCCTATCAGTAGATGAACAAATACACAAAATGACCAAGATACGTAAAATAGAAAATATTATTGTTTTAAAAAGGATAGAAATTAGGACATATGCTACAATGTAGATGAACTTCAAAAACAGAATGCTAAATGAAATAAGCCAGACACAAAAGGACAAATACTATGCAGTTCCACTTATATGATGTCCCTAGAGTAGTCAGATTCATAGACACAGAAAATAAAATGGTGATTACCAGGAGACAGCAGTAGGGAATAATGGGGAGTTACTATTTAGTAGGTACAGAGATTCAGTTTGGGACGATGAAAGAGCTCTGGAGGTAGATGGGGGTGATGATTGCACAGCAGTATGAATGCTCTTATGGCACTGAAATGGACACCTAAAAATGCTTAAAACGATAAATTTTATGTTGTATATATTTTACCACAGCAGAAAGCTAAATATTTCAGATGTTTCATAAGCTGGAAAAATATATATTATGTTTAAATTTTATATTATTAATTTTTGGCAGTCAATATGATCAATATCCTTGTTAATCGTTTTTATATATAAAATAACAGATCACCTGAAAGAATACAGAAATAAGACTGGTCCTTTTTTCTGTAATATAAACTGTCTCCACAGTATGTCCTTCCAGTGATTACTCTGACCACTTGTTTCTTCTATAAGACAGATCACGTTACACCAGAAGACACAGCCACAGCCACCCTCACATCCCCCTCCCAGGTCCTTGGCCTTTCTCTTAGCAAGTTGATTCAAGATAATGTCAGCTCTGTATGCTTCCTTCAATGCTCTTCCAGTTTATTTATGGCCATTATGTCCCTTTCTCCACTTAATACTACTTTTTTCCCCTGAAGCGAAGTGAAAACTAGGTTTTCCTCTGGAAAAATTCCTGGAGACTCTGGTTTTATGTTTGATGGTTCTTAGAATAACTTTTCATTCAGAAAAAAAAAAAAAGACTTCCTAAACCAGCTACACATTTTGCACCATACATATTTGGGGAGAATCATTTTCTTTCATGTTATTTTTTCCTGTTTTCTCTAATAAAACATCACTATATGGAACATGACCGTATTACATCCAGGAATGTTTCCTCTCTCCCTTCATTGGTGCTGCCTTCTTGTCAGAGTTCAGGGAAATCTACACACTAAGTTGCCCCACAGAAAATAAGACTCGCTCTTTGGGGGTTCTTTGGGTGTTCTTTCTGACATTTAAAAATAAAAGTGGAAACTTGTCCCAGTAGTCAGGACCTCGGTAAAGGAGCAGAGAGCTGGTGTTTACTCAAATGATAGTCTCACTGAAGAGGTTTAAAGCAATTTATAAGGGGAAAGATCTATATTATTATTTTGTTTTGTTCTTTTGGTTCTTGTTAAATAAGAAATGACTCACAAGATATTCATGATCATTGCACTCTAAGAAAGGGATTGTCTGTTATCAATATTTACATAGCTGCATGAATAATCAAAGGCAATTTATTTTTAAATGTACACTATTCTAATAATAATTACTATCATCCATACTGTCCTATTACATGACTCTCCATTTAAGTGTTTATGTGTATTCCCAGATAAAATTTTAAACTCTTCTGAGAAAGTAAGAGTCTGTTTCTGAGTTTTATTTTTATCCAAGATGCCTAGCAAAGGTATTTGTATTTATGTATATGTATTATATGTATCTTATGCATATGTATCTTATACATCTTATTATATATATATATCTTACATGTATACATATAAAATATATACATATGCATATCTCATACATATAATTAATATTTTCATACTTAATGTGATTCTCATTTTTAACACACAATTTTTTAAGAAAGAGAAAACCAAAGAAAAACCATTACAATCTTAAAGAGACCTATGATATACTTTTAAACATTAATGATGCTATGAATTCCTAAGCTCTGTGTAAAACAAACATGACTAAAAATGCCAATTTCAAAGTGGTGAAAAATAATTGGTGGGATCAAAAGGGAGGACTCTAGTTCACAGACAAGTCCTCATTCTCATGACAGTAGGGTACAATAAAAGCACTAGAGCATAAGGTGATCCGATGTAGCTGTGACAGTTTCCCCCAAGGCAGGATAGAAATTCCTCCTTTTACATATTTTGATACTCTAAATAGGGATCAATTCCCCATAACTGGAGAATTCCTCCTAATTATTTTACACTGTGTTAGACACAGTCTTTTAAGCAGTTTTATGTGGTACTCCTGAATCTAGACAGGAATGATTTGCTTTGATATTGAAAGGTGAAGGGGCAAAACCCAGAAGGCTCCTTCATGAATTTCACAGGCAGGCCTCTTTAACTCAGTTGTTTGCTGGACCTGCCAACTCAGATACGTGTGTGACAAATAAAATCAGAGGTCCAGCAACAGGCTGGAATGCTGGCTTAATTCCGGTCCAACAGCAAGTGTGGTTTAATTCAGTGGAAGTAATTCCAGAGATAAAGACAAAATGACAGCAACTTGTTTGGATCTAAGATTTGGCTTCAAGACATGCCCCAATGGGCTTGAGTTGGGATGAATCCCCTGAATTTCTGTGCCATGTCCTGTGGGGAAGCTGACTTGACATGCTGCCTTTGAATTCATATATTCTCGATATTTGCTTCTTTTTTGGCTTATTCTCAAATCAGTATCACATATAATGTAAACATCCCACTTCCGATTGTATATCCTTCATGGGTCTCTTGGTAACACCAATACTCAGGATACTGTGGTAGTTACACTCAGAGCATTAGAGATTATTGTCAGTGCTTTCTGAAATGCCTACTCCTCATTGCTATTTTCCTCTCTTCCTCCTTCTCATTTCAATAAGCTTAATCTGTGCAAAGATGGTCTGCTTACTTAAGACCTAAAACTGCATTTTACAATACATATTCTGACTCTTTCAGTACCAAAAGTCAATTATCTTTGTCTTATTTTTCCCTCTTTTGTTAGGGGTCAGTGGAATAGTTATAAGAAAACCAGGGAGAACAATAAACCTATTTTTTCTTACATTCTACATTTTCCTAAATGGGTTACTAAATACATATTACTAATTACATCATTTTGCTTATGTAAACAATCAAGCAGGAAAAAAAGAGAAAATATCAAGATGTTATACACCACTAATTACAGAGGAGAAAACATCATTAAGTTGGAAAGACTCTCACTGCAGGAAAATGGCAAAGAAAAAGAAACAAATAAGAATGTCTAATATTGTTATTATTCAACAGAGACAGAAAATAAAGAAAACAGAGTTTGAGCATTTCTTCAAAGGTATTGTAGAGATAATTTGATGGATGTTTACAATCCAGTTTCCTGCTTTTTTTTTTACAATCATAAGTTCAAACTGCACCATAAGTACATTTTTAAAACAGAGTTCACAGAATGGGAAAATCTTCCCAGGATGAACAGAAAAAAAGGCGGAGGGGGCTGGATAATTTCATAGTAATGGACTGTTTACATGAAATTCTTTATTTCTGTCCCATTTTGGCTACCTTCTGCATACGATCCTTTATTCCCTTATAAGGTCATAAACTTTATACCTAAACCATCTAAACAGGCATACTTCCCCAATACGATTTCAAAATTTGGTAATACTGAATTAATCTTAGCCTACATTATTGAATATATGTTCTTGTGCCTCAGACACACATTTGTCCATTTTAGATGTTTCAGTCATAAATTATATTGATGCATAATTATGAATAATAATTTCAAGCCTCATTGTGCTTTTTATATTGATTGAACTTGTCTGCTAAGTGAGAAGCCTCAGATCTAAAAACTCATTGAATTCATATTATTTGTCAAAAAACTATAGTGTGACTGGCACAACTGAAGAGAAAATAACTTGGGCCCATTGAAAATAAATGTCATTTCAACGTATCTATCTCTTCATCATTAAGAAATAAAATGAGTCATCTTTATTTAAACAGTTTTTAAGTGGGACAGTGGAAAAAATTTTCTTATAAGTTATTTTTTGGCACACGTCATGATTTACTTGACTTATGTCTTATATGTATAATACAGGTAGTGTCTAAAATTTCTTTTACTCCTCAGTAAATATGGAAATATAACTATGAATGTTTATAAAATGCTAGTATAATTTCTTTAGAGATCATTATGATAAACTGAGTTTTGTGGGAAAACAAGAAAACGAGAGTTAATATGATGTTATTTTGTCCGCTAAAGCAGACAAAGCTGCCCCTAATAAAAGTGAGGAATTTACTGAAAGATGCAGTTGTAGAGAGAAGTTTTTTTTTTTTTTTGAAAGAAAGAAAAAGAGAGGAAAGAAGAAAGAAAAAAAAAGAATATAAGAGAGAAAGAAAGAGGAAGAGAAAGAGGGAGGGAGAATGGGATTCTTGTTCTATTGCCCAGGCTAGAATGCAGTCTAAAAATGGGTATTAACATCCCCTAATCTCTACTTCTCCCTTCATTTTCCATCAATTGCAAGTTCAATTAATTTTACTTTTTAAGTATCTATCAAGCCTATTACCTATATTCATCTCTAGTGATATCATCTTAGCTCACGTTATCGTTATGTCTTCAGAATTACAGAAGGCCCTGGAGGATCTGAAGTCAGTCTACTTGTCTATGCACACATATTCTGACCGGCATCCTCAGCCTTCTTTGTGTATCACCGTTAGTTCAGATTCTACAGGTATATGTTCTAAAAGCACTCTACATTACTTCATCTCTACAGACAAATCACTTGTGTGTTACTTAACATACCATCCCCAAAAGAATGGAGCTTATTGTGTACAGGGACAATGTCTGCCTTGTTCACTTCATTATCTTGAGTAGATTCACATAGTACCTGCTCCAGAAATAATTGTTGATTCAATGAATGTATGATGTCATTATAAAGATGATAGTTCTATGGAAGTATATTATAGACTTGAACTTAGGAATGAACATGAATGCTAGAAATTAATTTCTCGTTTACTTAACACCTTTGATAAATGAAACTTATTTTTAGACCACTTGAGAGGTTCAAGGTCAAAAAACATATAATCTTTCTTCACATAAATGGTTAGCATACAAAATTACTGTGTTCCAATAGCTTAGAGAAGGTTAAGGTTATTTCCAAAGTTCACATTTTGGTTGTTTAAAATTTCTTATCAGTTTCTTCATTAAAAAAAAGGCAGAGAATAATTGCTTAGTAAAAACTTTCTGGGGATTAAGTGAAGATAACTTCACTTATGCAAAGAATCAGATGGATAATAGATATTTGGTAACTATTCATTTCCTACTTTATCAGAATTACTTAACCAGGCTGGACGCAGTGGCTCACGCCTGTAATCCTAGCACTTTGGGAGGCTGAGGCGAGTGGATCATTTGAGGTCAGGAGTTCAAAGCCAACCTGGCAAAATGGTGAAACTCCGTCACTACTAAAAACACAAAAATATTAGCTTGGCATGGTGGCATGTGCCTGTGATCCCAGCTACTCGGGAGGCTGAGGTAGGAGAATCGCTTGAACCTGGGAGGTGGAGGTTGCAGTGAGCCAATATTGCGCCACTACACTTCACACTGGGTGACAGAGCAAGATTCCAACTCAAAAAACAAAAACCATTACTTAACCAATTTGGCACATTCCCCCTTTAATTTATGAGATTTTATTCCACAGTAAAAGAAAACAGCACAAACCACAAAAACCTCAGAAATAAACTTGTTTCTTTATGGAGAAGAATTAGACTACTTGTTTAGTAGTATCTGATGAAAGAAAATAAAAAATTACACCTTCCAAAATGAAGAAAAAATCCTGGAACCTTTCTGTCTTAGTTGTTTCTGACTGATAGTTTATTAATGAGTATATCAAGAAATAAGGAGGTGATATTAAGTAAAAATTACAAATGAGAATATCTGTTAGTACTGTCATCTATTTATACACTAGACAACTCAGGATTCAATGCTTTCTTCAATCATATTTTGAGAAAAAATTGTAGATTCCAGAGGTTTAATTAGTGAATATCTGAATACCAAAAAGGGACAAGAACATGTACTTTGTATAGACAGCACGAAAAGTATGAAAAGAATTTGTGGAGGGGGAAGAACAAAGCAAGGATGCTGGGAAATTAGAGTAAAAACCAATATTGGTTTTATAAAGACACTTTAACTGAAGTCAAAGTAAAATGAGAATCAAAGACTAATTTGATTTACCACCAAATAGCAGTAATAACAGGGTGAGTGTGTTGGGGATGTATTTCTCCAAAATGATTTCTGATTAAAGCAACCATAAAAAAATTCCTAAAAGAAAAATTGCAGTATGTTACATAGGGAAAACTGCATTTATTTTTCAAACTTCAAAGAAAGAAAAATTTAAAATATAATGTAAAAATAATAATTAAAAATATTCTGATTGCTAAAATGCTCACATTACTTGGACACTTTTTATTCCGCTCAATTTCCTCCCATGAAAATGTTTTTAGATGATGGACAGTGTTAATACTTATTTTAACATAACAACATTCTTCCATTATGTCAATTTGTATCTCACTTCTTTCTAGGGTTACTACAATTAACTGGTAGGTAGTACAAGCTGTTGGACAAGGAATGTTTTTCATGCCAACAGGTTGAAGTGGTAGGTGGCATACTTACCCAAAGAACACTGATTTTGTTTTAGATAAAAGGAAAGGCTACACTTTATTTTTCAGATGCAACACCATCCAAAAAACAGTAAATGAGATATAAAAGATGCAATAAATGTGTGTTGATAGAAAGGTTGAGAAAGAGGCAATAAGAAATAAATGGAGAAATAAAGAAAAGTTTATAGATGTTACTTATCTGAATTTCATATTTACTGATTGATTGCATGTCAATTCAAAAAATGGCCTGAAGTTTCCATTTTTATTCTGCTCAATCTCATTTGTACCAGTTCAAATTTCAACCGCCTCAATATTCTCTATTTGACTCTTTTTACCTATAATAGGAAAAAAATTTTCCTCTCTGAAAGGCCTTCTATTAACCACTATACATTTAGCCCTGAAACTCAACTTCCATATGGTTCTCTTCTATTTTTTATCACTATCATATGATAGTTATAATGAAAATAATTTGAGTATGTGTTTGCTTGTCACACCATTGTTCAATAATTGTGACAGAAAATTACTTTGGAGAGAAATTATTAAACTGATAAAGTGGTCATTTCAATTGAAAAATTGTTCCATTACCTATTCTCCACACAAAAATATTATTAAAATTGAAAAACAAATTCACTAACAATGACAATATAATGACTTGACTTAAGCATATATACTTTGTATGCTGTGAATTCTTCTAGTCTTTGGTCATGAGGTTTTGCAATGAATATAGTCTTGTCAACCAGGGTCAAAGATCTTTCTCAATTTGAGGAAATGTGATCATCTTAAAATATTTCACTGATTTTATCCTTACTATTTTTACTATAATCTTACACAGTATATACATTATAAAAAATGAAATAAAAAGCAAATACATTTGGAAAATCTGTAATGAATTTGAAAGAGGAGGTAGATATGAAAGAATAAACTTCAGAAATAAGAATTATTTCTGAAGACATTAAGTACCCAATAAATATTAATCACAATTTATACATATTACTTTATTCATTTACTTAAAAATTACCTAATGCTCCAAATATAAAGTCCATATATGGGCTTGGATTTTGTTGTATGACTGTATTATCAGCATATACAATATATTCAATAAGAAAAACTGTTTAATAAATATACACATGCCTACTTTTAGAAAAAAAACAAAAAGACTAACTTCCTGAATTTTGGGTTACATATACATACATATTGGTAGGTATGTATCTTAACAAATTGTTTTATTGTCTTGGTAACCTATTTGTTCCTAAAGTCAGAAAGCTAAACTTGCTAGCTAGAAAAGCCTCACTCAGCTAAAACTGATCCAATTACCAGGTCTCTTAATTGAGTGCATTTTACCATTGGCTGGATAAATTTAATCTGTAATTTAAAAATGTAAAAAGCAAAGGGAGTTATGAAGCAATTATAGGATATATTATAATTATGTTTTGCCTGGAAGTGCTCTTTTTGGTTAAATTTTTCAGATAATTGGCTCAAGTTACAAAATGATTTTGTGTATGTAGGTAAAGCTGAAAGAGGTCATCCTCAAGTCATGTGCTCAAACCCCAAAATGTGAAGTTCTACATGTCTGCTTTCCTTCCCATGTCCTCAATTAGTTCGACCAATTTCACCTTGAAAATACGTTGAACATGCTTAATTCTTTTCATCTTCACTGCTAGTCCAAACCACTAATATTTTCCGGGATAACTGCAATAACTACCCTGCTTCTGCTCTTGCCCACCCCATCTCTTCTCCAAACAGCAGCTTGAATGATCATGTTTTTCAGAGTGAATACAATTATGCCACCCCTCTACCTCAGAGGGTTCAGTGACTTTCAATCCCACCCAGAATAAAATCCAAACTATTTACAGGGCCAATAAAACTTTATATAATCTATACCTCTCTTCACTCATAACTGCAAACTCTAGCACAACATACTCTAGCAACAGTGGTCTTTCCTCTGTTCTTCAACACCAAGCTCTTTCCCATCAGAGGGCTCTTACACAGGTTGTAGCCTTGGCTCCTAACTCCAGTCCCATATGTTCACATGCCTGGTCACTTAGCATTCAGAGCTCAGCACACTCACAGCCTCTGAGAGATCTCTCCTGACGATTCTATCTCGAGAAGCCCACATCCTCATTTATTTGCCAGTCCAGGAAATGGCAAACTATGACCCCTGGTTCAGCTGCTTGTTTTAGTAAATGTAGTTTCATTAGAATGCAACTTTCAAATTCGTGTGTGGCTGCTTTAGTTCTACATCAGAGTGAAATAATTTTGATAGAGATCATCTGACTCACAAAGCCTAAAATACTTGCTATTGATAGCTTTAAGAAAACATTTTCAAACCAATGCTTTATGCCATAACTCTGAACACAATCTGACAGTATGTTATATTCATAGGTGTTTGTTGACTGTGAGTTTTATCAGAGAAGAGAGTTTTCTGTCTTATTTGAGTCTTAATCCCCAGTGTTGGGCACATATTCAGAAACATAGCAGATTTTAAATAAATATGCTTTGAATCTTGAATGAACAATATTAGAAAACATTTATATTTTCAGATGACTGGTAGATTGCAATATTATTCAAAATACTGGCTGTTTCCTTCTAGATGAAGGTAGTTTTATACTTCAGCAAAATCATGCTTAGCCACATGACTTGTGTTGTACCCTCTGGGGAACGATTAGATCTAATATGGTTTGGCTCTGTCCCCACGCAAATCTCATCCTGAATTGCAGTTCCCATAATCTTCACAAGTTGTGCGAGGAACCAGGTGGAGATAATTGAATAATGGGGGCAGTTTCCCCCATCCTGAGGTCTTGTTAGTGAGTTAGGTCTCAGGAGATCTGATGGTTTTATAAGGGGGTCCCTCTTCACTGGGCACTTATTCTTCTCTCTCCTGCCATCTTGTGAAGAAGAACATATTTGCTTCTCCTTCTGCCATGAGTATAAGATTAATGAGGCCTCACCAGCAGTGTGGAACTATGAGTTAGTTAAACCTCTTTCTTTTATGAATTGCCCAATCTCAAGTATGTTCTTATAGCAATGTGAGAATGGACTACTACAGCAAATATATTTTTCCCCACTGCTACTGCTGTTGAACTCAGAAAGACCATTTGTCTTGAGGCAGCAAATGAAAGGTGGGTAAAAATACTAAATGCAGATTTTTTAGCAGAAACTGTGAGAGTCACTTCTTTGTTCACTAACTCATTCTTTTCCCTTTACGATTATACCTACAGTGTCCAGAACAGAAACTACTTCACCATGTTGGGTCCTGCAGGAAGTACCTGGCTGAAGAGATTCATTTTAGAGATATTACAAGAAGGAGAAATAATCTTTGTTACTGTAAAGTGCTGATGTTTTGGGGTTGTATGTTAACATAGCCCAACCTAGCCAAAATTTACTGATATATGGAGTATGTGGGATATGGCAATGAGAAAAACAGAATGGTTTTCAGGTCAAGGTGGTGTCTTCTAATGATGTAGATGTATTTTCTTGTTATAGCTTGGGGTGTTCAATGTATCTTTACTAACTGTTCTCTCATATCTCTTGTGATTGAGAACAGATGGCTGTGATGATTTTCAGAGGATGTTCTGATGATCTGGGAAACATTGAGCAATCTTTAATCATCTTGAAATTTTTAAGAAATAATTTCTTATTTATTGAAAAAAAATGAGCTGCAAGATGTTTTTCCTTCAAGAATGACTTAGCATAGAAAGTATTCATGATTAGGCTAACTATAAAGTAAGATGGCACAGTTTAAGTATTCTTATTTCAAGTGCATTTTCTTTCCTATCAATGTATAAAAATCTATGTTTTGCAAAAGTATAAATTTTGAATATCAAGCAGTTACTGAATTAAAGATCAGAGACAAGCAGAGTTCAATGTTATGTGCAAATACATATAGGTAAAAATAAAATTGTAATTTGAGGAGGTATTTAGTAAAAGTAATTAAAGCTTTACTCAGTAATATAGTTAAGGTTACTCTTTTGTTAGAAAAATATACATAAAATACCGTGAAAAACACAATGTTTTGAAATGTAATGCTTTTTTCTCATATAAATAAATGGAGATAATTTAAAATGTAAAGAAAAAAAAAAAGGCTGGGTGTGATGGCTCACACTTGTAATCCCAACAATTACGGGAGCCAAGGTGGGAGGATCACCTGGTTCAAAACCAGCCTGACCAACACAGTAAAACCCCATCTCTACTAAAAAATACAAAAATTAGCCAGACATACTGCAGATGCTTGTAATCCCAGCTACTCAGAAGGCTGAGGCAGGAGAACTGCTTGAACCTAAGAGGCAGAGGTTGCAGTGAGCCAAGATTGTGCCACTACACTCCAGCCTGGGCAACAGAATGAGACTCTGTCTCAAAAATAAATGAATAAATAAATAAAAGAAAGCTAGATATGAATTTATTCATTCACTCAGATGTTTATGATCTCACTCAGTATTTGGAAACAGTTGTTCAGTCTGTCTACATTATATCCATGGATATATCTGTCTAGGGTTTTATAAAATTATAGACTACTTTATATTCTGGATTTTTTGTCATTATAATTTCTTTTTCTAATATATTCTTAGAAAATACATTTTACTAGTTTTATAGTAATTGCTGTTAAAGAGAAATTTACTGAATCACTGCCCTATTTTAGACAATGTTTTTTGCTAAGGTGCTATTAAAAGCAATTATTTCCCCTTTTTAGTCACATGAATGTTATTGCCACTGTATGTGTTACTGAATGACTAGATTACTGATTCATATTGGTAAATTGCTGTCTAGAAATTTACACCAATTTTCTACCCATCTTGTATATGGATAAAAGTATTATTTTAATATGTATTCATGAGAGACATATATTTTACTTTCACATTTACATTTTGCTGGCTTTTTAGTTAAAAAGAAACAAACAAACAAAAAAACCTGTTTTTAGCCAGGCATGGTGACTCATGCCTTTGGGAGGCACTTTGGGAGGCCAAGCTGGGTGGATCACCTGAGGTCAGGAGTTCAAGGCCAGTATGGCCAACGTGGTGAAACCCCTTCTCTACTAAAAATACAAAAATTAGCCAGGCATGGTGGTGAGTTCCTGTGGTCCTAGCTACTCTGGAGGCTGAGGCAGGAGAATAGCCTGAAGCCAGGATGCAGAGATTGCAGTGAGCAGAGATCACACCACTGGACTTCAGCCTGGGTGACAAGTGAGACTCCATCTCAAACAAACAAACAACAGCAACAACAAAAAACTGTTGCTTTTTATCATATTTATGTATATTCCCCCTACTTCTTCCACTACTCTGTCTTATTGCATTCATCAAATATCATATTCTTCTTTGTAATAAGGTCTAATTCTGTGTTTTCTATGGTCTCAATCATCTATATAGACCATAATTGTCTATATTGTGGATCCTCTCTTCTTAGATTTTCATTTAAATAGTGATAATAGTAGTTGAAGTTTTTTGAGCTCTTAGTATATGTTAGTAATTCAGCTAAGCACACAAATCTAACTTTACTAGTTACATACATTAGAGTGACTTTTTTCCTCAATGAGTTAAATTTTTTTATTATCTAATGACCTACTCCTGCTAGTATTGTCTTATAAGTTAAATTTTGTCTAATACTGACATAGTTAACCAAGTTTGTTTTCATGGTAAATATCAGTGTGATTTATCTTTTTTATATTTTTATTTTCAGTAAATCCTTGCTATTTTAAGTTTAGGCCCTGAAATCAGCATATTGCTAGATTTTTTAAAACATCCAATCTGTCTCTTTTTTTTTTTTTACTGGAAGTTTAGTCAAATTGTGAGTATTACTATTATTCATATTTTTAGAATTTTTATACTATACTAGTTTAACTCAGGGTGTCCTCCTTCTTGCCTTTTAAAAAATGCTTCATTTAAAAAATTCATTTTATATTTTTTCTATTATTTCTTATTCTTTACTCACTAAGAATATATACATTTTTTCTAATGATATTGACTTTACTATTTTCCTTATTGTAAAATATAAATATGCAATATGCAATATCTTAACTCTTCTTCAAAGCACAAATTAACCCCACAAATCAGCGTAAATTTTTGATATATTTGTGTTAAAATGCTTATTTGCCTTTTTGTGTCCGTATTCATTTTCTCACATTTTAGATGGCTCTTGGATAATTTTTCCACTTCTGAAGTACACAAATGAGTAAAGGCCCCATTAATTTATATTTCTTTATGTAAACTGTTTAGTTATATATAACTGTTACTGTCTTTACAATTTTGGAAAATGGAGTCGATTTTCAGTCAACAATTCTTTTTGTTAAATCTTTACGGATATTATGCCATAATCTTCTGGCTTCTATTATCTGTAAGAATTCTGGTTTCATTCTACTTATTCCTTTATGGGTGGTTGGCTTGTTCTTAAGATTTTTTTTTTTTTTTTTTTTTCCTGGTTGCTATGTTGGTTTACTTTATGTCTAGGGATTTCTAAAAATTTTATTTACATTGCTTAGGACATAGCATGCTTCCTCATCTGTGAATCAGTCCTTTTCATCAGCTCAGAAAACTGGTAGCCATTATCTCTTTACATATATTCTTTCAGTAATCAACTTTCTCATTCCAGGCCTAATCAGATATATGTCAAGCATCTCATCCAGACCTGTTCATCTCTTAATTTCTCTTATTTAGATTCAAACTCATTTTTCTTTCCTTGTAAAATTTTCAGATAAAACTCTCCATTCACTAATTCTTCACTCAGCTGTGTCTAATCCACTGTCAATTCCACAGCTTCTTTTATAAT
This sequence comes from Cacajao melanocephalus, assembly GCA_963573385.1. Taxonomy (NCBI): domain Eukaryota; kingdom Metazoa; phylum Chordata; class Mammalia; order Primates; family Pitheciidae; genus Cacajao; species Cacajao melanocephalus. Next base: position 31,951 of record CAUYLG010043648.1, read on the forward strand.
TATATTATTCTTTTTTCTAGCTTTTAATTTTTGTCAATTTTCTCTATTATACCTTATGGCCTCTTTTTTTTTTTACATTTCAATGACTGTATCCTTATTTACTTATACTTTTTTATACATAGCCAGTATATGTTCTGTCTCTAACAATTCTAGTATTTGTAGCAATGCAGTCTTTGGATATCTAAATCTCAGTTGTTTTGTTTTGTTTTGTTATTCTCACTCATTGTTTAGCTTTTATTGTGATAATGTACTGTAACAAATATCCCCAAATTTAAATGGGTTTAAAGCAATAACTATTTATGCCCCTTTTGGAAGGCTTATCTGTATAGTTGTGTGCTGAGACTCTGCTCTAGCATGTTAGCTCTCAGCTCCCTCAAACATCATCTTATTATGAAAATCTAAAATGTGACTATTTGGAATGTGTTCTCCTTGTGATGAAAGGAGAAAACTTTCAGAAGCTTGCAATGCCTTTAGCTTGTCTTTGCTTGGAAGTCTGTCAGTTTGTATATGTTCTTTGGCCAATGCAAGTCATACGGCTAAGCTCAACATCAAGGGAGCAGGGAACTGTACTGAGGATGTGAACATCTGCAGACTAGTTTCACACATACGTATGTTTTCACTCAGAAAACAGGTATACATGTTTTTATTTAGCCAGTTACATTCCTTCTTTTCTTTTATGAAAACAAGCTATCTGTTCATTTGAGAAATCAATGTTTATTACTACATATGAATCACAACCTATTATGAAGATTACTATCAAATATGCAAGGTCAGTCAGTCATAGTAAAAGAAGAAATTCACAAGTGATCAATATTTATAAAGAAGACTTAGTTGTATAGTCGATGATGGCAGTGTGTCTTTTTGCAGAGTCTAAAAACTCAAATGCCTTCCACCTTTGTCATGTATCAACTATGTGGTGAACTGGGTCAAACATCCTCACTTAAATAATAAAATTCAACAAAGGTATCAAGTAAAATATACCCTTGATGTTTAAAAACATATAAGCTTAGGTTCTGTAGAAATACCAGGGCAGGGCCAGGTGTGATAGCTCATGCCTATAATCCTAGCACTTTCAGAGACCGAGGTAGGAGGATCACCTGAGATCAGGAGTTCAAGAGCAGCCTGGCCAAAATGGCAAAAGCCCATATCTACTAAAAATACAAAAATTAGCCAGGCATGGTGGCGCTCACCTGAAGTGCCAACTACTCAGGAGACTGAGGCAGGAGAATCACTTAAACCCAGGAGGCGGAAGTTGCAGTTAGCTGAGATAGCACCACTGCACTCCAGTCTAGGCGAAAGACTCCATCTCAGAAAAACAAAAGAAAAATACCAGGGCAGATCCTAAGGCCCACTAGCTCTTCAGATACCAGATACCAGTAGAGGAGCAAATGTGAGTTAGTAAACTTACTGAACTTATTTTGTTTTTATGAAAAAAATGCTTTAAAGAAATTAAAAAATATTGAAAGCATGTGTTTAAGATATCAAAATATGAATTCCAAGGTAGAATATGTAATATCAATAAATTTCCATTTATAATTTTTAATAACCTCATGCCATTATCATCATTTTTAAGAAGACAGTAATAATAAGAATACTAATGAGAACAATGACTAAGTCTTAAACTGCCTAGTGGATAAAAGGGTCTTTTTATGCACTTTATCCAGATGAAACGTAAGTTGGATCTTAAGGAAAAGTCATTGTTTACCAAGTGAAGATGTTGAAGACATTTCAATAAAAAGGAATATATGTAACATAAAAACTAAACAAGGTCTTGAAATTAGCTGATGTGCACCAGCAATATTGCAAAGTTTAGTTTCACTGGAAGAACTGAGTGAAAAACTTTTAAACATACTCAGATGATTTCTAGATTTTAGTTACTTGGCAATTTCAACCTACTCTTGTAAAAGAAGAGTCATAAAGATGATTAAATCAAAGCAATTTGGTTAATATCTTTCATATAAATGTCCATCCTGCCATATTCTGCAATAATGAAATTTTATTTATAAAAGAATATAATGGAATTTTGTTTTCAGTCAGTGAAATTATCTAGATGCCTACTCTCTAAACCCTTTTCTTTCTCAGATTTTTGGAATTCCACAGAAATACCTTAAGCATGTGTAAATAAGGAAAGGTGAACAGGTTGGTTCCAATGTCCAAGCCTTCTTTCAATCAGGACTGTTCTGCTTATAATCAGGTTTTATACTCCATTAATGACTTTGAGAAAAATAATGAATCTATCTAAAAGATAGGTCAACTGAATATTACTGTGCTAGATACTCTTTGACCCACAAGGAGGAAATAGAAACAAAACTGTGACCTGCTTCGATCCTCCATGAACTGATGCTGAAAGATAAAGCAGCTTCTTCTGAATACTAAAATACATGCATGCTTCCAGGGTATTACCATGAATGAGTAAGGGAGAGGCAGTGCTATCTCAGTACACACCCTAGCTTTCTGAGCAGCTCTCACATGCTCCACCAAGATAGATTTTTAATGGCTTTGTGAGTCTCCAGAATCTGCATTAGGCTTAGGCATTAGGCAGCAGCTGCTGGCTACTGCTGAATGATTATCCATTCAAATGGAACAGATTGTAGGGAGGTGTGAAGGGAGGCTTTTTCCCCACAGAGTCTGCAAGCCAGGAGAGAAATAGGCAACAAGGTTTCATGATACTGCTTGGCTTTCCTAAAATCCTTCTGAGAATAGATAGATGCAAAAAAGATAACAGTAAAAATATGCTGCGGGAAAAATAACCAACATCCAACTTCTAGAAATAATGTAAAGATGATAAAAGTTTCATTTCTTCAGCCCAGTTTGCTTTCCTACATAATTTTTGTGCTGATGGTTGAATTTTGTTATCCTGTGCAACTAGATAGGAGCAAGTGAATACATGAGCGAACCAATCATCACAATGGATTTGATCTCTAGAAAATATTCAAGTGGGCATAATATGATCTTTCTGAGGATGCTTTTTAAAGATGATTTAATTATAATAAAAAATTGCACAGCTGCGGCATGGAGCAGAATTTTGAAAAGTGCCCACTGCTGCCTGATCAGCAATTAAATATAGGTAAAAGAAAATGCCACTTTCTCCCTACCGATCATATATTTACAGATATATTTCAAATTCCATAACTATAGAGATCTATATTTGTGTTTCTTGGTTCAAATTTTACCACCATGACAAAAATAAAGCAAACAATATTTGAAATATGCTAAGAACTTTAAAATAAAATATATATGGTAAAAATATATATGTCACATCCTCATATGTAATTCTAGCTGAAAAGAGAATTTTTCACATTATTTTTAAAAAGTGCTCTATAGACTAAATACTTTTGGGGAATGATAAATTAAATAGTTAAATTAGTTCCTACTGCATAAAGCTTTTCAGAGCTTTAGTTGTGGATCTCTGAAGAGATAATATAGTAAGCAATTCCCCCTCAGTTGATTTTATTACAGATGTATATGTCTCTGTATGTGTGCGTGTGTGTTTGTGTGTGTGTGTGTTGTGTGTATGTGAGAGAGAGAGAGTATGTGGAATATGTAAAATATCTTAAGAAACCCAAGTTTTCCATAGAACATAATTTGGGAAAATAGTCTGGAGTATTTGTGGATACTTGCTGCTTACTGACAATACTATTTGTATAGACACAGTGTTAAATGGAATTACTTACATCAACTAGTCTACGTGCCTCCTTATCTTCAGTTATGGTGACTACAAGCATTATTAACTATTTATCAAAACATATTGGTCATGAAATCTTCAGATGATAAAGTCCTGAATCTACCCTGTTTTTAAAAAATGGTCAGTTTAAAGCTGGCGATCATTTTCTTAGGAACATGTATGGACCCTCAGAGGTTTTCAGATTTCTTGAAACTTCTCAGGGTACAAACAAAAAAAGGGAATAATATTTACAGAAATTCTGAGAAAAAAAATGTGGGTTATAAAATGAAAATCTGGGTGATTCTGAGAACCATTCAAACCTAAAAGAGTTATGCCTGTAGACTCCTTTTCTGTAGCTGGAAGAAATTTGAATGCTTAACTTTGAAACTCTACTTCTGACATCACCAATAAAAAAAGATATGTCTTCTGCATGCAAAAAACATATTTTCCATGGGATACTGCAAAAGACAATTTTGTGAATAGCATATACTATTAGTAAGAAACCTCAGAAGATATTAGAAGTTGAAGAGTCTTGTATGGCTGGGCTCATGAACATTACTACCATTTATGAAATTACTTCCATGAGGAAAGGTAGTCCTATTATAAACTTTATAACAACTATTGTACTGGAACCCATGTATAAATCAAGGACACCATGCAAAATTTATCTTCTAAGATTCACATGAAAATAGAAAATATTTTGGGTATATGTATTTGCATGTTTGACAGAAAAGGGAAAATAAAAGATGCGTATATTATATGACTACAGTCTTTGCAGAGAAGCAGTGACATGAAATCTCCCAACCACAGAAAAATTTCTGGTTTAAGAATATTTTAAAATATTGCATAGTATTTTGTCCACTGATTTTCAAATAATTAATTTGTGAACTTGTAGATTCAGTGCAAGTCAAGTAGGGCATAAAAACTGCCTGACAGTCCAAGAGATGTGAAACTGGATATGACTGTAAAGATTGTCAAAAAAATAAAGGCTTTTACCTGGGTTTCATAGTTTCAGCATTTTTCTAAAAGAATTTCATTATATGTAAAGAAACAGATCATAAAATACATACAATAATTTTGTTTTCAAGGAATTTCTTTAGCTAATATTACCAGCAATTTTTGCTTTGGAATAAGAGAAACAAATATTTCTTTTTAATGTCAAGTAATAGAAACCATACTAAGGTTTCTGGCTTTCAACCCAGATTTTCTGGGTTCTTATCCTTTTACTATCATTTACTATCTGTGTGACCTTGGTCAAATTCCCTGACCATTCAGAAGTGCTTAATAGTCAATATGAATAACAGCCATTTCTTACTTAATAGACTTGTTGTGAATTGCCAGTGAAAACGCATTTTAAGCACATAGAACATAGCCTGGAATAAAGTAAAAAGTGAAAAATGAATTTTGACTAATATAATGGTAAATGACCAGATTATTACCAGATTGAAGATCAGCTGACTCCAAAGTGTTTGTTATTCTGTTTTTGCAGGGTTCTTTTCTTACTTACTGATGAGTTTAGCTTTATTCCCAGTGATAAAATATTCCTTGTAACAGTATGAAAACACTTAATAGATGTGGTTCCCATTTAATGATCAGTGAACTGTTAACACAGCATTTTCGGACTTTGTTAGTAGTACTTTTATATACCAAGATTGTTGCTCCCCAGATTGCAATCATTATTGTGCAGCTTCATGTAGAAAAATTGTTTAGCTGCAGCAAAGCACTGATATCACTTATACCTAAAACTAAGCTACCAATTACATCCCTAAGCATTTCTGTTAGTGATCTCATGCACTAGGCTCACAGATCATTTATATAGTCTATACTTGAAAAGGGATCTATGGAGAGTCTTCACCGAAATCTGATGGAGAGCAAAGACAGAGAATCAATCTAGGTGTCCATAAACAGTGGACTAGATAAAGAAAAATGTGGTACATATGCACCACGGAATACTATGCACACAAGAAAAACATAAAATCATATTATTTGCAGAAACATGGATGCAGCTGGAGGCCATTATCCTAAGTGAATTAATACAGGAACAGAAAACCAAATACTACATGTTCTCACTTATAAGTGGAAGCTAAGCACTGAGTACATGTAGATGTGAAGACAGAAACAACAGATATTAAGGACTACTAGAGGGGAGAAGGAAAGAGTGGGTCATGGGCTGCAAAACTTTTGGATACTATGCTCACTACCTAGGTGATGGTATCACCTGTGCCCCAAACCTCAGCATTATGCAATATACCCATGTAACAAAGCTGAACATGTACCCACTGAATCTAAAATAAAAGTTGAAATTATTTTTTTAACTAGTCTGATATGGTCTATTTTGGGGAACTCTGAAACCTGTAACTTGACCAGAGTGCCATTAGATGCACTTTGTTCTATTACCAAACAATTCAACACATACGTACAATTCAATTCAATGTATTAGGAAGCAGAGGAGAGAAGTGCCTGGCTTTAGAGGACCTCCTTTAACAAGGATCAGGCCAGAGACTGAGACAGTAACTTACATAAACAGAAGCAGTTCTAGTAACAGATGCACCAAGAAGAGCTTTCCTAACTGTATCACACTCCAGCAATTGCCAAAAGAATATCAAAGCATCAGAAATGTCTTAGTTGCCACTGACATCCAGGAGAGTGTTTTATTTGAATACCTACTTCATATACAGTTAGTAAACTAAGCAGCAGCAGACATGCTTAACAACTTCTGGCTCAGGTGCCATGGGAATCCTGCCTCATTAGGAAGATCAGTCAATTAATCGATGTCAGTGGGATACCTGTAACATGCCCAATGCCAAGGATAGGTTAGTATTGCTCTATTGACTAAGGAAGTACCAGGCTTAAACCAATAAGGAACTCATCATCTTTGGAACATCACTTAGAAATGACAGTAATCCGTCCCTCTGCAATTCTAGGTCAGAAAGATGATAATCTTCAAAAACAGATTTAGAATTGTAGAGCCTGTGAACTTTAAATAGAAGGAAGCTGACATTAATTCAGTGCTCTTATATTATGATAGAGGAAACTAAAACCCAGAAAGCTCATTACCTAAAACAAATAAACAGAACAAAACAATCCTTTAAAGAAACAGACTGGGCTACATTATTTGGCAAGCCTCAACATCTTTAAGAAATTTCACATCAGGTATTTTTGTTTCTACTAACCATTCTGGAAACCAGCAATTGTGACCATTATTGTTGTTACCATCAGATGTTCAGCAGAGCAAAAGAAATTTTCCTGGGATATCCAGATTAAAAAAAAAAAACAAAACAAAAACCTGAGCAGAGTGCATATTGCCCATAGTGGAACACAGTTAACTTTTAATAATTACCTTCTTCTCTCTGCCCTTTCCTTGCATTGCTGCAAATGGCTCTGATTCTCCTTTACTTGAAAGTTTTCCCCTCACTCACAGATAACACCTAGAAACATCCCTATATTTATTTATCATCATTCAGGGAAAAGTTCTAAAGAGATGCTGAAGGCTTGTCTATTTTCCCTCTAAAATATATATTTCTAATCTCTTCTAAAGTATTGCCTGACTAGGCCATTGGGTCTGATTCCTAACTTTAACCAGAGTCTCTAAGAATGAAAATATATGTTAGTTAGATACACATATATATTCATCAAATTTTATTTTGCCAGAGTCTCTTCATAATTTTTAATGACATAAAACACTATAAAGGGATTGCAAATTTTTAAGTGGCTTAAATTAGCCCCATTTTCTCTACATGCAGAGACAATCTGACTGGGGTATTTCATGTTTTTTACAAATGTTTATGTTATTACTATATATGTATATATTTTTAAAACAGATATTATTATTTCTGTGTTTAAACTGTGAAAGATTCTATCATTTTGTATTGTACTTTCTTCTGTATTTGTTAAATACTATGTTTAGCAATTTACCACTGTTGAGATGAAAATTTAGTTCACTGGCTGCTAAATATTATTATATGAACATATCACAATTTATCTTTTATTTTATCCAGTGATGTTTAAGGTTACTTACAATTTACTCACATTAAAAATAATATTTTTAATATTATGTTTAAGGTTACTTACAATTTACTCCCATTAAAAATAATATTTTAGTAAAGATTTTTCTTCATTTTATATATTTATATTATATATCATATTTTATATCATATATTTAAATGAGAGTTCCTCAAAGGCACACATTCAGAAAATGAACCCTCTCATGTGGTAACTGCTTAATTTCTACATCTACGTTTAATATTCTGCCAGATTTCTTCAAATGATTGTGACAACTCAAACAACTGCCAACATGTCATGAGAACATTTTTTGCCAGTCTGAGCAACATTTGCTATTGTCAACTTTTTAATTTTCACCAATCTGATGGGTGTAAAATAATGTCTTATTGTTTGCATTTGCATTTTATGAACCGCTATTAAAATGAACATCTGTTCAAATGTTTATTAGCCATTTGGATGTTCATGTCTGTGAAATACTTATTCATTTCCTTTATTTTTTTCTATTGAAAATTTAGCCTTTTTCTTATTTCTTTTTATTACTTCTTTATATATTTTGGATACCTAGTCTGTGTTTGTTATGGGTGTGGCAGATCTCTGCCATGGTTTACATTTACATTTTGTTCCTGATATATTTTGATGTCCTGCAGATTTTTTGTTTATTTGCTTGGCTTTGTGGATATCAAAATGGATCAATATTTTCCTTCTTTGGGTTTGTAGTTATTTTGCATTATGTAATAAATTCTTCTCTCATCCAATGTGTAAAAATTATCCAGGGCTTTTTTTTTTTTTTCCTGCATGCTTTTCTTTTAAAATGTTTCACTTTTACTTCCATTTTATCTAGTGGGATTAACACAGTACAATTTTTAATAGGCTCTCAAGGGGATAGCTACACATTTCAGCATTATGAGGTAATGTTTTGCTATATTCTTTGTATCTAACTTGTTGACTTGGATACTTAACAATTTTCAAACTATTTTTCTTTTGTAACATAAATGTTAAAGCTATACTTTTCCTTATAAATAATACTTTACTTACATTTCATGTTTCATTATTTAATACTGAAGTATTTGTAATCACTATTATGTGTTCAGAATTTTTTTAACTATTACTTAGAATATTGTATTTTCAAATAGAGGGAGGGTAATGTTTACAACTTTGGGTAAGGGTGACACCTAAGAATGCATAAACAAGGGTCATGAAGTACACAAAGATAGGATGTTCAAATGTATACATCTTATGCCAAACATTCCACACTCCTACATCTCCCTATGACAGTGGGCATGTTTTTCTTCACACCACCTTTAATGAACTTACCTCCCTTTAAGAATCTCAGTCTCATGACTCTATTTGAACTCTCCACTACTTAAATCCCCAAACTCTTGATTCCTGTCTGTATAAATCTCATATGAAAGTCTTAAGTGTCTTTAAAAGATAACCCATATCAATCCAACTCCATGTAATGCAGCCACAGGATAAGCCCAGGAACACATCGCTCTGTTCTTTTGTTATTGTTTTTGTTGTTCTCTCTTCATCACTGTTTCCTTGACATACGCATTATGACTTCAGCTGTCCATTGGAAACAGATTAGGTTAATTTTCATTTTTGTCTGTATGTTGCAATAAAGTTTCAAGCATTTTCCATCACTATGTTGCTATGATCAAATATCTGTTATTCTATTTTTATTCTTATTTTCCTTTCTAGTAATTAAAAAACTTTCCAGCATTGGCAACCATATCTGTCTTAGCTGGTAGCACTTTATTCTCTAGCTATGTTCAGCAAGCCATCACTTAATTTAGATATTGGCTGATTACTTCCCTTTGGCTGTGTTACCTCCCTTTACCACAGTTTCTGCCACAATCTCTTCTTTGTGTCTAGTAGATCCCTGGTATGAAGGTGATTTAATCCTTTTTTTTTTTCTTCCCTGCTTTACTCATCTCCCTAGCACTAAGCCTTTCTGGTTACATGGAGAGTTCTACCAATCCTGTCACTACCTAACAGGGATGGCAACTGAGTTTTATCTGGGAAGTCAATTCTGATCTGAAGGTTCTGGCTGCCAGCCATGTACTGGGAAGAATTCTGCTTTGAAACTGCTACTTTTAAACTGAGAAGGGGAAGGGGTTTGTGACTGATAGCAAAAGAATGGTGCACCAGGTGTTCTTAAATCACTGCACAGTAACACATTATAGTTTACAATTACCCAAAGCATACCCCAAAATCCATCAAAGTAACTCTGATTGGTAAAGAGAGAATGTTTTCATCAACATATTGTATTGCCTACTTCCCAGGTGTCTCTTTTTATTTTACTTTCCATTTCCAGGTTATAATTACTGGCTTAGGAAAGCATGGACTTTGGATTTAGGTATACACTAACTAGTCCTGGTTCTACCATTCACTAATATGTGACTTGGAACTTTTAAGTATTTTCTGTCAAACATACCATTCAGTCCTTTTATTGTCTATTATATTATAGGTTGCGCTAGTTGTCTTAATATCCACTATCACAATTACTTACAGGGAGAAATCCAAGACGGCAGAATAGGAACAGCTCTAGAGTGCAGTTGGCAGTGAGAAGAACACAGAGGGTGAGTGATCACCGCATTTCCAAACGACGTTTTACTGCCCAGAGACCAGGAGATTCCCAGGCTGAAAAGTGCCATAAGTTTCCAGCATGGCTGTTTTAGCCAGTGCTGTGGGTCTCTGCACAAAAACTCACACAAATCCAGGCAGCCATTTCAACAGGTGCCTGGAATGCCTGGGATGTAGAGCCACCCATTCAACTGAAAAAAAAGGGGGCTGAAACAGGGAGCCAGGTGATCTGACTCAGCGGGTCCCACCCTCCAGAAAGACCAGCAATCTGATACGCTCTGGATTGAGAGTTTTGCAGCAAGCACAGCTGGACCTGGGACAATCCAGCTTAGTGCGGGGAAGGGTGTCAGCCATTACTGAGGCAGTCTGCCATTACCGAGGCAGTCCGCCATTACCGAGGCAGTCTGCCATTACTGAGGCAATCTACCCTTACCAAGGTAATCCACCTTTACCGAGGCAGTCTGCCTTTACTGAGGCAGTCTATCATTACTGAGGCAGGCCACCATTATGGAGGCAGTTCACAGGAAGTTCACATAGCAGCTGGGCAGAGCCTACAACAGCTCAGTAACACCTCTGCTGGCAGACTGTAGCTAGACTACCAGCTTGCTGGGCAGGGCATCTCTGAAAAAAGGCAGCAGCATGTCAGGAACTTATAAATAAAGCCCCACCTTCCCAGGACAGACCATCTGGAAAAAAAGGTGCTTATGAGTTCCACTGCAGCAGGCTTAAACATACCTTCCCCGAAGCTCTAAACAGAACAACAGAGCTCCCAGCTCAGCACTTGAGCTCCTATAAGGGACAGACTGTCTCCTCAAGCAGCTCCCTGACCCCTATATATCCAAAGAGGCACTTGTAAAGGAGAGCTCAGGCTGCCATCTTGCAGGTACCCTTCTGGAATGAAGATAACAGAAGAAGAAACTGGCAGCAACCCTTACAGTTCTTCAGCCCCCACAGGTGATCCCCAGGCAAGCAGGGACTGGAGTGGACCTCCAGCAGGCTTATAGCAGAGGGGCCTCATGGTAAGAAGGAAAACTAAAAAACAGAAAGAAAAAAGTTCTTCATCAACAAAAATGATGTCCACTCAGACACCACATCTGAAAATCACCAACTACAAAGATCACCAGTAGATAAATCCACAAAGATGGGAAGAACCCAGTGCAAAAAGGATGAAAACACCAAAAACCAGAATACCTCTACTCCTCCAAAGTATCACAACTCCACACCAGGAAGGGAACAAAGCTGTATACAGAATGAGTCTAATGAATTGACAGAAACAGACTTCGGAAGGAGGATAATAAACTTCTCTGAGCTAAAAGAACGTGTTCTAACCCAATGCAAAGAAACTAAGAACCCTGAAAAAAGATTACATGAAATGCTAATGAGAATAAATATCTCAGAGAAGAATATAAATGACCTGATGGAGCTGACAAACACAAAAGAACTTCAAAGCATACACAAGTTTCAATAGCCAAATTGACAAGCAGAAGAAAGGATATCAGAGACTGTAGATCACCTCAATGAAATAAAATGAGAAGGCAATATTAGAGAAAAAAAAGTGAAAAGAAATGAACAAAGCCTCCAAAAAATATGGGACTATGTGAAAAGACCTAATCTACGTTTGATAGGTGTACCTGAATGTGATGGAGAGAATGAATCCAAGCTGGAAAACACTCTTCAGGATATGATCCAGGAGAACTTCCCCAACCTAGCAAGACAGGTGAACATTCAAGTCCAGGAAATACAGAGAACACCACAAAGATATTCCTCAACAAGAGCAACCCCAAGGCACATAATCGTCAGATTTACCAGGGTTGAAATGAAGGAAAAAATGCTAAGGGAAGCCAGAGAGAAAGGTCGGGTTACCCACAAAGGGAAGCCCATCAGACTCACAGCAGATCTCTCAGCAGAAACACTACAAGCCAGAAGGGAGTGGGGGCCAATATTCAACATCCTCAAAGAAAAGAACTTTCAACTTAGAATTTCATATCCAGCCAAACTAAGCTTCATAAGCGAAGGAGAAATAAAATCATTTATGAACAATCAGTTGCCGAGAGATTTCATCACCACCAGACCTGCCTTACAAAAGCTTCTTAAAGAAGCACTAAACATAGAAAGTAACGACCAGTACCAGCTACTACAAAAATGTACCAAATTGTAAAGACCATTGACATAATGAAGAAACTGTGTCAACTAACAGGCAAAACAGTCAGCTAGCATCAAAATGGCAGGATCAGATTCACACATAACAATACTAACCTTAAATATAAATGGGTTAAATGCCCCAGTCAAAAGACACAGACTGGCAAATTGGATAAAAAGTCAAAACCCATCAGTGTGCTGTATTCAGGAAACCCATCTCACATGCAAGGATATACATAGGCTCAAAATAAAGGGATGGAGTAAGATTTATCAAGCAAATGGAGAGCAAAAAAAATCAGGAGTTGCAATTCTCATCTTTGATAAAATAGACTTGAAACCAACAAAGATCAAAAGAGACAAAGAAAGGTATTACATAATGGTAAAAGGATCAATGCAACAAGAAGAGCTAACAATCCTAAATATATACACACCCAATACAGTAGCACCCAGATACATAAAGCAAGTTCTCAATGACTTACAAAGAGACTTAGACTCTCACACAATAATAGTGGGAGACTTTAACATGCCACTGTCAATATTAGACAGATCAATGAAACAGAAAATTAACAAGGATATCCAGGACTTGAACTCAGATCTGGACCAAGCAAACCTCATAGACATCTACAGAACTCTCCACCCCAAATCCACAGAATATACATTCTTCTCAGTACCACATCACAGCTACTCTAAAACTGATCACATAATTGGAAGTAAATCACTCCTCAGCAAATGCAAAAGAATGGAAATCATAACAAACAGTCTCTCAGACCACAGTGCAATCAAATTAGAACTCAGGATTAAGAAACTAACTCAGAACTGCACAACTTCATGGAAACTGAACAACTGGCTCTTGAATGTTGACTGGATAAACAATGAAATGAAGGCAGAAATAAAGATGTTCTTCGAAACTGACGAGAATGAAGACACAACGTACCAGAATCTCTGGGATACATTTAAAGCAGTGTCTAGAGGAAAATTTATAGCAATAAATGCCCACCAGAGGAGCGAGAAAGATCTAAAATCAACACTCTATGATCAAAATTGAAAGAGCTGGAGGAGCAAGATCAAAAAAATGCAAAACCTAGCAGAAGACAAGAAATAACTAAGATCAGAGCAGAACTGAAGGAGATAGAGACACAAAAAATCCTTCAAAAAAATCAATAAATCTAGGAGCTGGTTTTTTGAAAAGATCAACAAAATAGACAGACCACTAGCCAGATTAATAAAAAAGAAAAGGGAGAAGAATCAAATAGATGCAGTAAAAAACGATAAAGGGGATATCACCAATGACTCCACAGAAATACAAATTATCACTACTGACTGCATAGTAAGCAGAGCTTACTACAAACAACTCTATGCACATGAACCAGTAACCTGGAAGAAATGGATAAATTCCTGCACACTTACACCCTCCCAAGCCTAAACCAGGAAGAAGTTGCAACCTTGAACAGACCAATAACAAGGGCTGAAGTTGAGGGAGCAATTAATAGCCTACCAACCAAAAAAAAGTCCAGGTTCAGATGGGTTCACAGCTGAATTCTACCAGATGTACAAAGAGGAGCTGGTACCACTCCTTCTGAAACTATTCCAAACAATCCAAAAAGAGGGAATCCTTCCCAAATGATTTCATGAGACCAATATCATCCTGACACCAAAACCCGGCAGAGACTCAACAAGAAAAGAAAACTTCAGGCCAATCTCCATGATGAACACAGATGCAAAAATCTTCAATAAAATACTGGCAAACCGATTGCAACAGCACATCAAAAAGCTTATCCGTCATGATCAAGTGTCCATTAACAGATAAATGAATAAATAAAATGTGGTATACACACACAATGGAATACCACAAAGCCATAAAAAGAAGAAAACGCTGTCATTTGCACAACATGGATGAACTTGGATCACACTATGCTAAATGAAATAAGCCAGGCACAGAAAAACATCCATGGTCTTAAATCACATAATGACGTTTTGGTCAATCGCAGACTGCAATGCATATACAATGGTAGTCCCATAAGACTGTAAAGCCCTATTTTTACCATGCCTCTTCTATGTTTAGAAGCACCAATATTTACTACGGTGTTACAGTTGCCTGCAATATTCAGCACAGTACCATGTGCACAGGTTTGTAGCCTGGGAGCAATGTGCTATACCATATAGCCTAGTTGTGGGGTAGGCTCTACCATCTAGGGTTGTGTAATTGTACTCTATAATGTTCATTCAGTGATGATATCACCTAATGATGCATTTCTCAGAATGTACTCCCATGATTAAGTGACACATGACTGTACTGCATTATCTCACTTATAGGTGGGTTTTTAAAAAGCCTATCTCTTAGAAAATAGAAAGTTGGATACCTGACATGAGGCTGGAGAGGAGACAAAGAGATGGGGAAAGACAAGATGTTGGTCAAAGGGTACAAAGTTTGAGTTAGACTGTTACCCTGCATGGTAACCACAGTTAAGCGTAATGTTTATTTCAATATTGCCAAAATAGATTTTTAATGTTCTTACCACAAAAAAATGATAAATTAGAAGATGACGGATATGTTACTTAGCATGAGTGAATCCTTCTATAACGTATACATAGATCAAAACATCACATTGTACCCCACAAATACACACAATTATTATTTGTCAATTAAATGTAAAAATATAGCCAGGTGTAGTGGCTCACATCTGTAATCCCAGCACTTTGGGAGGCTGAGACAGGTGGATCACTTGAGGTCAGGAGTTTGAGACCAGCCTGGCCAGCATGGTGAAACCCTGTCTCTACTAAACATACGAAAAATTAGCCAGGCGTGGTGGTGCATGCCTGTAATCCCAGCTACTCGGGAGGCTGAGACAGGATTATCACTTGAATCCAGTAGGTAGTGAGTTGAGATCGTGCCATTGCGCTCCAGCCTGGGTGACAAGAGTGAGACTTCATCTAAAAATAATAACAACAATAAACAAAAATTATAAAAGTAAAAAAAAAAGAGAACAGGAGTTAGAAATGGTGAGGAAGGAGGAGAGGAGAGGCTGCAAGAGTCTGATCTCAGGCATCGTAGCTTATCTGTAGGTAGTGCCTATGGTCGCAAGTGAGTCTTGGCTAGGTGGAGGCAGCGAGACCTGGGAGAAGCAGCCCAGCTCCTAATAGGAGCTTAGAGGAGGAAGGCTGTGCCACAGGAGAGACACCAGACTGCAGCTGCACCTGATGAGCAGGAGCAGAAAGTACCTAATGGTATTATAATAATTTGTGTCCAAAATGAAGTGGGATATTCATCTTTGCCCATAGTAATTTTGTTCAAATTTAAATGTGTTTGCAAAAGTAAGGGCATGTCCCGATTCCTAGCTGAATACCTAAACTTTGCCTAGATGTACAGGTGTTTCTGCCACGTAGTCTTCCTACTCCTCTCCGAAAAGAAAAAAAAACGCTCAACAATTTTCACTGCACTGCTCTCTCTCTAGGGTCCCGATAGTTTGTCCATATGCTTATTATTGCCCATTTTTGCAGGTCACTTTTTACAAAGGTATTTATTTTTTGAATTGAAAATAAATATTGTAGATATTTATGGTGTACAACATGATGTTTTGAAACGTGTATACACATATCATATATACATATATCAAGCTAATTATTTATTACCCATTTATTTGTGGTGAGAATACTTTAAAAATCTACTCTTGCAGCAATTTTCAAGTATGCAATGCATTCTTATTAACTATAGTCGCCATCTTGTTCAATAGATCTCTTGGACTTACACCCTAAGGTCACTTTTTTTAGTTCTTTTTCATCTGGATTCTCATTTTTAAAGAATGCATGATTAGCAAATACACTGAAAACAGTGGAACTTCAAAATGCAAGATAATTTAAAAAGTAGAAATGCCTGTCTCCAAAAGCCTGTATTTTTGTATTGACAGAATGCCAGGTTTTTGCCCCCGTGGGACCAAAGTGTTCTTTATTGATGAGAACACTCTGTTTTCCTCTGCACTTGCTCTGCTGTCACCTTTTGTGATTTGATTCAAAGCTAGCAAGGAAAAGGACACACTTCAGCATGACTCAGCACGGGGAGAAGTGACTAAAGATTTGTGTCTCCACAAGTGAAGTATGAGTGTCTTCTGACGCTGCCCTCTAAGGCTTCCATCCTCATCCTGATCTGTGAGGATTCAGACCTGGCTATACATGTAGGAGGCAGGGCTGTGAGGTGAGGGAGTTAAAAGTTGCAAAAAGATTTAGGGACCTTAGAGGGAGGGAAGGAAAAGAAGAGTTTCTGGGGAATGTTCTCTGCTCAAGGCAAAGGGGTGGCACATGATGCTCCAGAAGGCTCTACAGCTAAGAACAGGGCATTGGGGACAACCAGGAGAATGAATAGAGTAGGTGAGAAAAACTCTCCCTAAATCTCCATTGCCCTTCAGATTCTGCATGGCTTGGGACAAAATGCTTGAGGCTGAATTAAAGGACTGATTGACTATTTTTAGGGTGTCTCAGGATGTCCTGAACTGGATAATAGAGAATTTGTGGTGTACTGTACCATCTATATGTATATGAAATGCAGTGGTGGACTTTCTTTTATAGGAATTTCCTCAATCATCTTAAGCTCAGTGATTCTTCCCTCCTCTGATCTCCCACAACACACACTTTCCGTTGTTATTGCCCTATGACACCTCTTCTGTACTCATCTTGACTACATTTTAGATTATATTATTGGTTACTATTTAACTTTTCCTAATGGGTAAAAGTAAAATGCATTTTTCTAATAAAAAAAGTAAGGCACAGAGAGCCTATCTGGTCAGAAATAATAGGAAGAAGAGAAAAAGAGTCTCTTGGGGACAGGTAGAAGAAAATAAAAAATCTTTATGGAATGGAAAAGCTTTTGAAACTTCTCCAGTTTGTAGTCTTTTGAAAGAGAAAAAAAATCAGAAAATCCTAAGACAAAGCACATAGGATCTTAACCATTTTTCACTGTGATTTTCACCTTGCTTTTTAGGATGCAGATTTTGTTGGTATTAAAAAGTTTATCTCTAAAAGTCACGCTGTCTCCATGTCATGTATGCTTCTCAGCTACTTTGGCACATGTATACATGCACATGTGCCTTCTTCAGATCACCTTTGACTCAGTACACACACTGTGCTCCATGACATGGAATTGACAGGATGCAACATGAACGATTAACTTTGCAATTAACATTTCCTATTATAGAAAATGCATTTGTTTCTAGAGCAGGACAGACAGACTTGTGATTTGGTGCTGATAATTAACTTCTCTGAACATCAGTGGGGGTACCTCTCAGAGATGTGATGAGGTTTCCACGGGATAGCCTGTGATAACTTCTTATCATCTATGTGTCTGACACACAGTAAGCCCTTAAGATATTCATTCCATTTATAGCCTTTCTTCCTCTCATGATTAAGTCTTATCTCTTCAGCTGGTTTGGAAGCTGAGTGATGGCAAGAGGCCCATCTTGTACTTCTTGGTATATTCTACAGCATTCAAGCACCGTGACCCACAGACTTAGGTAATTAATAATTACTTACAAATTTGAATTGAGAATGTGATAGAAGGGTGAAAAGTCAAAACATGAACCGTCATTGCTTATATAGCTTATGAAATTTGTTTTGAATTTTTTTCTCGTGTCATTTTCTATAATTACTAAAACCTTAATATGATGACTAAAGAGTAAAATGATTACACTATTGTTTGTATCAGAGAAATTATAATAACGTATCAGGATCAAAGGTTCCTAAAAAACTTGCTTATAGAAAATATTAGATGCAGCTGGGTATAGTGGCTCATGCCTGTAATCCCAGAACTTTGGGAGGCCAAGGTGGGTGGATCACCTGAGGTCAGGAATTGGAGACTAGCCAGGCCAACATGGCAAAACCCCGTCTCTTTTAAAACATACAAAAATTAGCTATGTGCGGTGACAAGTGCCTGTAATCCCAGCTACCAGGGAGGCTGAGGCAGGAGAATTGCTTGAACCTGGGAGGCGGAGGAGGTTGCAGTGAGCCAAGATTGCACCATTGCACTCCAGCCTGGGAGACAGAGCAAGACTCCATCTCAAAAAAAAAAAGAAAAGAAAAAAGAAAATATTAGATTAGATACATACTTATTAGAGTATTAGAGGGTTCTTTTGGGGCATTCTTCAGAGTCAAAGGAATATAAAAAATATTTGTTTTTTAGATTTATTTTTCCTTACTTGAAATTTGAGAGCAAAATTATATGCACATTTGTTTCTTATTAAGTATTTGTAAGAATTTAAGGGATATCCATCAGAAAAAAGAAAAAGGTATCTTGAATTAATAAAGATAATTACAGTGATTGCCATTTGTTAATTATGCCAGGTACTTATATAATCTCAAAACAATGCTATAAGGACAAATATATTTGTATGTTCTAACAGGACCCTAAATTCAACATTCCCCATATAAAGCTCATTTTCCTGATGTACTCATTACGGGTCAGGATGTGCTTTTAACAGAGGAAGCAGTCAAACCTCCAAAGGATCTGTGGCTTGCCAGCTCACACTAGTTGTTGTTGGGGGGGTGTGGCAAGCATCTGTTTTCCATGAAGTAAGGTACAAAATGAGCCATCTCGAGTACCACCGCTACTGGAGACATATTTAGGTTAAAAAATCCTTCAGGTTCTCTATTGAAACTGAATACAAGATTAAACCTGTAAAAGAACAAACTGAGCAAAGAATGATTAATACCATAATGTACAATGATGGCATTCTTCATACCCCACCCTCCTTCCAAGAACAAAATAATCTAAATTACCCCATCTAAAAAAAGACTCTCCCATTGTGAAAGAAGCACTTGTAAAACTTACCAGAATGGGAAAAAAAAATCATTAGCCCATTCTAACTTGTTTAAAGAGATAAATAATCAGCAGGACCATTGCAGCCGGGAAGGTTCTTAGACACCACCCCGATAATAACAAAGTTACCACTGAACTGCTACCTGGAAACATGGAATTGCAACTTATGGTAAAGGTTTCTTTCCAACAAAAGCCAAGCACAGAGAGCCTGTCTGGTCAGAAATAATGGGAAGAAGAAAAAAGGTATAGATGAAAGAAAATAAAAGATCCTTAGAGAATGAAAAAGCTTCTGAAACTTCTCCAGTTTGTAGTCTTTTGAAAGAGAAAAAAAAATTCAGAAAATCCTAAGACAAAGCACACAGGATTGCAACCATTTTTCACTGTGATTTTCACCTGGGTTTTTAGGATGCAGATTTTGCTGGCATTAAAAAGTTTACCTCTGGCCAGGCACGATGGCTCATGCCTGTAATCCCAGCACTTTGGGAGGCGAAGCCGGGCGGATTACAAGTCAAGAGATGGAGACCATCCTGGCCAACACGGTGAAACCCCGTCTCTACTAAAAATACAAATATTAGCTGGGCTTGGTGGCACGTGCCTGTAGTCTCAGCTACTCGGGAGGCTAAGGCAGGAGAATTGCTTGAAGTTGGGAGGTGGAGGTTGCAGTGAAGCGAGATCTCGCCACCGTACTCCAGCCTAGTGACAGAGCAAGACTCCATCTCAAAAGAAAAAAACAAAAAGCTTGCCTCTAAAAGTCACACTGTCTCCATGTCACGTATTCTTCTCAGCTACTTTGGCACACATACGCATGCACGTGTGCCTTCTTCAGATCACCTTTGACTCAATACACACACTGTGCTCCATGAAACAGAATTGACAAGATATGATGTGAGCAATTAACTTTGCAATGTTATTTATTATGCAAAATGAGATGCTTAATTGGGCAAGAGCTGAGAGGATGTCTGCCCTGGTGCCACTGTTTGACTGGCAAACAGAAAGAGGAGTGTGTCATTCTTGGTCGTTTGCTTCTGGTTAAGCTTTAATGCTTAAACCAGTCTTCCCATGCATGACTTTTCTTACCTTCTGCTATGAGTTTCATTGCATCCCCCCAAAATTTATATGTTGAAGCCCTAAACCCTTCTATTACAGAATGTAAATGTATTGGAGATAGGTTCTTTAAAGAGGTGATTAAGGTAAAAATGGGGCCATATTGGTGAGCCCTCATCCAATTTGACTGGCTTCCTTATAAGAAGAGATGAGGACACAGACACATGCAGAGGAATGACCTTGTGAGGACACAGGGAGACGTTGGCCATCCAAGCCAAGGAGAAACCTCAGGAGAACCTAACCCTACCTCCACCTCCATCTCAGACTTCAGCCTCCAGAACTGCGAGGACATCAGTTTCTGTCGTTTTAGCTGCCAGTCTGTCATCCCTTCTCATGGTGGCCCGAGAAAACCAAAATCCCTTCAATGGTCTCCCCTGACTCAGTAGCTTCTGCCTCAACAGTGTCTCAGAGGTCATATCACTTCAATTACCCCAAGTCTCCCCTGCGCTAGATTATTCAAATAGAAATCCCAAATCTCCACTGACAGACTGGGTCTCGGTTCCACATTTTCGGCTGCCTTGAGACTGCTTCACTTGTCTGTCCTGACAACACTCTAAGCGCCAGGTGTCTAAAATAATTTCTCTTCAGATGAGACTGATGTGCTTCTCTCATGTTCACCCTGTCCCCCAGGCTGAGGACCCTAAAGCCATCTTTAACGCTCTTTCCCGATGCTTCTCACAGCCACACAGTCATCCCCTTTCCTTGCCATTCCTTCATTTTCTCTTCTTTGGCATTTTCTCTGCTTCGACCTTGGTTGAAGCCTATTTCCGCTAGGCCAGTCCACAGTCAACTCTGAACTGAGTCCCCTGGCCCTAGTCCTGCCTTGTCCTCACACATCTCACACCAGCTCGGATTAATCTTTCCCCTGCTGGCCCATCTCAGTGTTTCAGCCTTTCTTTTGCCCACAGAGCTCAGCCTGTTCTGAAGGCCCCGGCATATTTCATTCCCGACCACTCTTCACCATTATCCCCTGCCTGTGCCCTCCATTCAGACAGGTGTATTGACCAGTCCCAACCACGCCTTGTGTTCACTCAGTGAGGAGCAATGTCTTATTTCCAGCCTCATTATTTTTGCCCAAGCCATTATCCCATCTTGGAAATCATTTGCATTTATCTAATCTTAACCCATTCTTCAAAGGTAATTTCACATCTCATGACTGTGTGAACGCTTATTCAAAGACATCGGCCACATGCATCTGCCTCCTTGAGTTCCTCTAACATATCCTGGTTCCCTTTCTACCTTGATGAGCAAGAACCTCTGAGTCAAATGTGATGCCCCAGTGTCCTACTGTCTCCCTCTCTTCTTGACATGATTTAATTTATTGCTTTCAGTTCCATTTTAAAGTCTCTTTGGAAAACATACTTTTTCAACAGGAAGACTCAACTGCTCCAGGCCTGGCTCATGCTAAGCTCTGAAAAGATACTAGCTATCAAGTGCCAAGCAAATAAAAAAAATTATGCTAATTAGAGTCCATGGCACTCCTGTGGTTATTTTTGAATCTTAGTTTTCATTATTAGCTATAATTTTTTGGGCATATGGTATAACTTTCCTATCAGAATTTACTTCTTAAAGGCTGGGCCTTTGACTTACTTTTTTTTTTTTTAACATAGAACAAAATAAATACTCTATAAATGTTCTCTGTTCAATGAAGAGATATGTACTTCCTAGGAAGACTAACATATGTTTAATAGATGTGTTGATAAACTTGAAGGACAGGCCTACTGTTCAGTAGTACTTTGTTCATAAATGCAACAGAAACATCTGCTTAGGGGTAACAGGGAAACTTCTTTCTTTTAAATTTGTACAGGCTTGAAAAATAGTTGTGCTCTATAAATACCCCAGTATGAGTCATTTGCTTAACTAAACAGCTGCTTACTCATTAGCCAAATGCACTTCATTTTAAGTCATACACCTAAATGAATTTTCTCCCATGCCTCTCTCCCTCCCCCAGGAGCCAGAAAAGTGATGTGCAGATACTTTTCTGGAATACAAAAGAGATGCAGATCTGCCTTTGACATGGAGAATCTAAACTCCATGATGTAGCAGAAAGTCATCCTAGCTCAAATTAATAAGCTGTCTGTATATGCTTTGTTTGTTCCCGTAACACCACAGTCCTTTGTTTCCCATTCCCATCTCTCCCCATTAACCTCTGGGACATCCTCCCTCTTCCCATTCAAATCTAACGCACCAGTTCTCCCATTGGGGCATCTGGCAGGGCTTTGTTTTTTTTTTCTCCTTCTGTCACCATCACCTGCTTCTTATGCAGGTAGACAGTCTGCGTCAAGACCGCTGGCGGAAGTCATTTATTTCAGTAAGTGTAAGCAAATGGCAAGTATTCTTACAAATCCTTTTGTAAGGATGGAGACACAGATCAACTTCTACAATTAGTGGCATTGAGCTATCACTTTCTGTTCTTCAACTTATTTTGAATGATAAATACAAAGCAATCACTCTCATTTTCTAAAAAATTTATTTTGATTTAACTTTTTTTTTTTAAAGATGGGATCTTGCTATGTTGTTTAGGCTGGTCTTGAACTTCTGGACTCAAGCAATCTTCTAGCCTCAGTCTTCCAAATAAGTGGGATTCCATAAACTACCATGCCCGGCTTCATACTTTTATTGTCTTTAAAAATGGTCAGTATCACCATAAGTTTCTTCTTTTGGAAGCCAGTAAATGTCTTAATGTTTTGGAAGAGTCCAGAGGAGAACTATGACTTCTAGAAAGACCAAATGGGAAGAAATAGATACCGTCTCCAGAGTTCCATTTATAGTGTAGCTATTCTTAGCAGGATTCCAATCCAGCGTGGATTTTTTCTAGCCTGCAGAGGACATCTTCAAATGCCCAGGGCTGACATTTAGCTGGTACCCATCTGGTATGATTATACCTTTTTGAAATCACCAGTTGTTAAAATCACTTTTCTACCAGTTGGAAATTAGCTATTGTCCTGAGCCCCGTGGGATACCAAACCCTTCAACGGTGACAGCCTGCCTCCCACAGAAATGTCCTATGATTTAGCAACTAAAGAGTTAATGCCCAACAGAGAACGAGGCTCTGACTATGCAGAGCCATTTTGACTGGATAGTGGTTAAACATCTTGAATATCAACCTGCAAATAGCACTTGTTTCCAGGTGTGTTAGGTATTATTTTCTGAAAAGCAATCTGACTGTGCTAGCTTCAAGAATGACAGCATTTACTTCCCTAGGTTTATTTACCTCCGTAGGGTATATTTTCCTCATCTGTCAAATGGTAGAGTGCCTTGGCTTAGTGTTAGGACTGGGTTCCAGAGTTGCCTGGAGGGGAGATTGCTGATATAGAAATCTGGCCTCACCCCTGCAGAGCAGTTCCTCCTCCAGGCCTACTCCCTGGGGTCCCCATTTCCTGGGTTGTTTGGAGAAAGGATTTTGAAAAATTGATTTTGCTGCTAAAAATAAAAATTGGAAAAAAACCCCCACTGACTTCAATGAGCACTAATCTTTCATTCTATTTAAACATTCTAAAATTCATTTATAACTACAATTAACAAAAAGCATGGCATCTACCTACCAAGAGCAAATAGCTATATTGGGCCTACTCAGTACCAGGCATTGTTCTAAGTGCTTTGCGTGTTTGAACTCACTTCGTCCACAGAACCGTGTCTATGTTATAATTATTGTTATAGTTATTAAAGTCTAAAAAGAGCATGTTCAGAGATATTTTCACTTTTATAATTTTCTTAGATACATTTGAGATTATAATTTATTCAAAGCTAACATTCCTACAATGACTATTTAATGAAATGTAATCATGATATTGTCTTTCTTATATGCTCCAATTACAGATTCCTATGCATATTTTAAAGAGCGTTTTGTCTTTAACTTTTGGATTTTATCTTGTAATCATTAGACTAATAGTGGCAACTATGTATGTACTTTTTCTGTGGCTTATACCAGTGGTCCCCAGCCTTTCTGGCACCAGGGACTGGTCTCATGGGAGACAATTTTTCTGTGGACCAGGTTGGGGGATGGTTATAGGATGATTCAAGCCCATTACATTTATTGTGTACTTTATTTCTGTGATTACATTGTACTATATAATGGAATAACTATACAACTCACCATAAGGTAGAATCAATGGGAGACCTGAGCTTGTTTTCCTGCAACTAGATGATCCCATCTGGGGGTGATGAGAGACAGTGACACAGAAGTGTGTTGTTTATGTCCAGTTTACTCTGTAATCTCGTTTTGGTTGCTATCACTGCAATCTCAGGATATTCTGAGAGGCCACTAGATGCAGCTATACAATTGAAGTATATCAACTCACTTGCCACTATAAAGCCTGCCACCAGATGCAGTTTAATTGTCACTTGCCACTCACTGATAGGATTTTGATATGAGTCTGCAAGCAATTGATTTATTAAGGCCTCTGTGCAGTCAAACCTCTCTGCTAATGTTAATCTGTATTTGCAGTCACTCCCCAGTGATCGCATCAGTGCCTCAGCTCCATCTCAGATCACCAGGCATTAGATTCTCACAAGGAGTGTGCAACCTAGATCCCTTGCAATCACAGTTCACAATATGGGTTGGTGCTCCCATGACAATTTAATGCTGCCGCTGATCTGACAGGAGGTGGAGCTCAGGTGGTAATGCAAATGATGGGGAGTGGCTGTAAATACAGATGAAGCTTCCACTCCCCTCCTCCTGTGCAGCCCGGTTCCTCACAGGCCACAGATCCGTACCACAGGAATGTCTGAAAGATGCATTGTGTACTGTACCAGTACCAGTCTGTGGTCTGGATGTTGGGGACCCCTGGCTTATACTGTTTGTTTCTTCACTTTCAACCAGACCTGGAAATCAGTTTTAATGCCAGTCCATGGCTGTGGCTCTGGGTAGCTGTAAATATGCTCAGACATTTCCTGAGCTCCAGCTCCTGACTGCCAGGGCTTAACTGGGATAAACAGCCGGATGCAAATCAGAGCATGAAATTCCTCGTCGCTGTCCTTTTCCGGAACATGGGTTTATGGAAGGCTTCGCAGGCTCTGCCCGCTTCCCCTGGCCTGCGCTGTTGTGCTTCTGAGGCACTGGGTTGCTTGGCATCTGTGCTGTTCCCTCCCAGGGCCTGGTCCCTGTGCTCCCAGAGGGAGGGATTTGCTGGCCATTGTTCCCGGTTCCCTGAAGCAGCCCAGCCCGGGTCCTTGCTGGTGGATGGCACTGTCTTTTCTCAGTGAGTCCAGCAGAGTTGGGAAATGGAAACTTTATCATGTGAGAGAGTAAAGCTGCATGGGATGAGGAGGAGAAGGTTCTGAAGGATTCTGAGGGTTCCTGTGGGGTTTTTTGTTTTTTTTGAGATGGAGTTTCGCTCTTGTTACCCAGGCTGGAGTGCAATGGTGTGATCTCGGCTCACTGCAACCTCCGCCTCCTGGGTTCAAGCAATTCCCCTGCCTCAGCCTCCCGAGTAGCTAGGACTACAGGCACGCACCACCATGCCCAGCTAACTTTTGTATTTTTAGTAGAGATGGGGTTTCACCATGTTGACCAGGATGGTCTCGATCTCTTGACCTCGTGATCCCCCCACCTCGGCCTCCCAAAGTGCTGGGATCATAGGCGTGAGCCACCGCACCTGGCCTCCTGTGTTTTAATAAAGTGGAAAAGCACAGGAGAGAGGGATTCCACTAATTCCTGTAGCATTTATGGGCAGGAACAGAGCCAGTAAGTGGCAGGCCTAGGAGGCTGTGTGTCAATGAAGAGAAGGAAGACTTCCTGTCCACTGAGGTATCCACACGGAGGCTGCATCCACACAGCCGTTGTATGATAAATCATCAAGAATGACAAATGAATCCAAACAGGATGTGTAGCTTGACCAGTGAGTTTTATGCAGCATTAACCATCCATCTCAGATTCAACTCTTTTGTCTTAATGATCTCCAAAACAGACGTTAACTTGTCAGTCTTGGTTTGAAGTAAAAAAAAAAAAAAAAAAAAAAGACCTCATTTCTTGTGTCCCTAAAGCAGCAGCCCATTCTGAGATTTTATAGTATTTTTATTAATGTCTTGCTCAGACTTTTTCAATACATATTGAATTGATTAGAATTAAATTGAATTCTTACATATTTGTATTTGCTCATCTCCTTCTCTCTCTATTTTGGGTAGGCGGGGTAGAGTTCAAGGAAAAGGGTAAGAGATGCAGTTGGTTTATTTCAGGAGTCAAAGCCTTATGCTAATGAGGAAGCTTTGTCAGGGGAATTTCAGATATTGGCCAGTGGCAGTGGTGGGAACCTACGGGTTAGCATCCTTGGAATCGCATCACAGAGGTGGTGAGCAGCCAGTGTGCATGGTTGACCCAGAGTTGAGTGGGGTCTCTTCTGGAGGCTGACTGCCTAAGCAGCCTGAAGAATCACAGGGATACTTTCTGGTTGATATTAACAGCCCTTCTCCCTTCTCCCCAGAGCTATGCCTGATATGGGCCGAGACAGCTGAAAATACAAAATGCATGTTTCACACATTCCTGCTTTAATATGTTAATATCTCGCCCACCCTCCAGACCAAGAATCTCATATCTTGTCCCACACTTTTCCACTCGAAAAGAAAACTGCATTTCATGTAGAATTTTTCAGTGTAGCTATTGCTTATCCCATTGTAACTAACCACTTTGACTTCTTTTAATGTGTGTGTCTTGCCTTGACACGCTTTCTTTATGGAAGACCATGGAAAAATGCATTTCTTTGTGATATTTTGAAAAATGTCATATTAAAGAGATTTTCATCTCTGGAGACTGAGCTTTTATAGCACAGAGTACTTCTCTCTCCTGACAGCTAATCCAATCACATAGTTTCACAACAAACAAGAGAAATCTAGATTAATAAGGCAGTATGTGTGGAAAAATCATTTGACTCTTTATGGCTTCTTTCCCTATGCCTTGAAAATGTTCATTAAAAATCTCCTACTTAGTGTCCCTCATTATATTGGTTTGCTCATATCGGTCTCCCTGTTTTAGTGATTTAAAGCATGGTTTGAAAAGGTTTCTTGTTTGGAATATCCTTGGCCAGGCCATTACTTTGTAAAGTAGGGAAGTCTGGTGGCTCTAGTTGTTCTTTTGAACTGAATTCATAAAATGATTTTAAAACATAGATCTGTCAGCTTTTTTTTTCTCTTTATCGAAATTAATAATTCACATAAAAGCCACCTATTTAAATGGAGTCTCGCTGGGTATGGTGGCTCTTGCCTGTAATCCTAGCACTTCATGAGGCTGAGGCGGGTGGAATACTTGAGTCCAGGAGTTCCAGATCAGCCTGGGCAACAGGGAAAAACCTGTTTTCTATGAAGAATACAAAAATTGGCCAGATGTCGTGGTGCACACCTGTAGTCTCAGCTACTGGGGAGGCTGAGGTGGGAGGATTGCTTGAGCCTGAGAGGCAGAGGCTGCAGTGAGCTGTGATTGTGCCACTGCACTCTAGCCTGGTGACAGAGCCAGACCCTGTCTCTAAATAAATAACCAAATAAATAAATAAATGGAGTTTCATTGTTAGCAATTTGTACAACCTGGACAAATAAACTGAACTATAAATATTGGCATGTTTGAGTGCACAAAGACTTTCAAAAAGAATTACAATTTCTCTGTAATAACGATCCAGATTATTTAGCTAATAGGGGTCCCTGGAAGACCTTTAAGATCTGTTTGTGAAAGAAAAGGAACACTGGCAATTCACAAGACAACTCAGAACTCTGGCAATTCACAAGACAACTCAGCCCCATTACATCTGCTCCTGGGGCAGGTAAGAAAATCCAGTTTTTAATTTTGCTCTAAACAGTTAAGGAGATAATCAAGTCAGCTTGGGATTGGGTTGTGCTCAAGAAGGCTGCAAAAAGATTACAAAATAGCCTCCCCCTGGCAGAAATGTAAAAAAGCCATTCCATGATTTCTTTTTTCAGTTCTGCCAAGGATTTATCTTCAGAAGACAAGCAGATGAAGAGACAAAACCTACTGGTGTGGGGACCCAAGCAGGAATCCCCCTCTTGCACCGGCGACTCAAGTGGGAAGAAGGTAGGAAATCCACAGCACAGGGGAAAAGAAAGGGAAAAGGAGTTTGGAAACAAGATAAGACAGGCTTCTTTTGAATAATGGAGAGGACTCTTAGAAAAAAAGAAAAATAACAAAATACATTTTATTCACTGATTCCATTTCAGCGCAGCAAACGCTCTTTGAAAGAAAGGCATTGGCTTTAATCAATTGCTTTCTTAGAGAGTTCTGTTCATACGTATGTGACAAAATCAGTGGTCATTTAATGACAGACTTAGAATGTGCGCTGAGAATGAAGCCATTGAGATTTCCTTGTCTTTCCTCCTTTTAGTAAAAGTCAGGAAGGGGACAAAGGGAGGGGGTGAAGGTGGGGCAAGGAGAGCAATATCTTATAAAAGTAACAACATGTTTTGCATTTGATATTTTTTTTCCCCTGCTGGAGTTTCAAGTGGGTTATCGTAAGGAAAGGAAAAACTGGAAATTAACCAAACATGGTCCAGGCTGGGGATGATGAGTTTAGCAGGAGCTTTAATGGTACCTCCTAAGTGATTCAGGAAGAAATGAATCTCTCACAGGTTCCCTTCTCATGGATCACTGACTAAGCTTCCCCAAATCAGGGTGCAGCAACAAAATCAGGGTGCAGCATCTTTTAACTGGGCTTAAGACACACTTCAAAGCTTATCACAGTGAGATATTGCAAAGACAAAGTTTTAGATTTTTATAGAGTAGAAAATGCTTCCTTTTGAACCAAACAAAAGACAAGATATATGAGATGAGGAAAAGAAGGTTCTGTCTAAAAGCCTGATGTGTGTAAGGAAGACTTTCCTTTCGCTGTTGTTTTCCCTTTGGTTTGGTAAGAATGTGGTGAGTGAAGTAAAAAGATAAGGCGAGAACCACAAAGACCCCCTCGAAGGGTAAAACTCTGTTTATTAAGAGTGAGAACATTCAGCGGCCTGTGACCCTCCCTTTCCTAGGCCACCTTCCCAGTGCTTGGCTCTTCCCTGCCTTGATCTGGGTGGTCCAGGCGAGGCCCCGGCTGGGGGGCTGAGAATGGGGGGAGACAGCTCTGGGTCCTTCTGTGCCACTTCCTCCCTGTGCTGGTGTTTCAGCAGCAATCTGCCCCCCAGCGATGGCAGCCTGTCCGCAGCTCTAGTGCCCGCAGGCTTGGGAACCCCGTTCCTTTCCCTAGTCTGACTCCTCAGGCCTACAGTGGTGAGGGTTTCCCACGGTGCTCACCTCTGGGTCCCTTGGCCTCTCTGGCTGTATCTTCTTAACTCTGACCACTGCTCTGTAAACAGATCCTTCTTTAAATTTAGCACAACCCTCTTGAATGGGATTTCCCTTCCATAGGATTCTGACTGATAGAGAGAGGCTAAAAATATCTCAAACCTGATAGAAGCTGAGAGGAGCTGAAATTTCAAGTTGCAAAAATCTGGATGCTTGCTACTATACAGAGGAGGGTAAAGCATTTATTATTTTTTACAATTTCAGGCAAACAGGCTATAGAAATTCCAGGTACAAAAGATCTGAAGAGATGACTAAAAACCAACTAGGATTAATTATATTAATCATGGACTTTTAAAACCACCAGAACCACCTGCTGCTAAATTACGAAGTCCAAACAGACTTCAAGAATTGTTCAAAACTAAATAATGTCAACTCTCTAGAATGATTTATTCAGATTTAAGTAGGCCAGACTCACAATTTGGAGCATAGCTCTTTAATACATATAGATTTAAATTTTCTAAAATAGAAACAAAAATTGATTTGTTACTTGACTATTAGAAAATTCATTGCATATTTGAAAAGTAAGAGAACTTAGCTGTCTGCCTGTTCCAAGTCTGAGGTGTAAATGTTTACTTCATCATATATTAAGCATCTATACATTATGCTCAATACTTTTTGCAAAATGTAGCTTAAAGTCACTACTCACAAGAGTTTTATGCCCTTAAAATAGACAATAATGTAATTTTAGAAAATGTAAATAAGTTTTCCTAGCTTTTGATTTTTTTTTTTTAGCTTTGCTTCTATCCTTCTTCTAGGTAGCAGCTGGCATTATGGATTAATTACTTAATACACTTTTGTTGCTTTGGAATTCACTGAGTTGAAATGAATTGAGGATGGAAAGAGAAAGCTGGAGTGAGAGCTAAGATGCTCTCAGAATATTCTAAAAATGACTGTGCTGCAAAGAAGCCTGGGCGAGTAGAAGAAAATAAAAGGAATGGTGGATACAAGTAAAGGATAAAATGAGGTATTAACTAAATATTATACTGGCACCTGGGGTTAGTGTTTATGAATTGTTACTGTCTGGCAATGCCTACTCTTTTATATCTTCTTTGGGACAGAAAATTCCATAAGGAAGACCTTTCCAGAAAGAGCTTGTCTCCAAGCTTCTAAGGGCTGAGGGTTTGGACAAAGCGTCACCTCCAACACCCTGTGAATAATATGCATATGGTCCATATAACTTCACAAAGTAAAGTTAAACGAACACATTCTTTTGTTGCTATTAGACCCCAATTATCGCACTAGTTGTTGGGGATTTGATTTGAGCGCTCCTTTCCAAGCCTCTTGAGAGTTCTGCACTAACAACACTGCCCCCTAGTGTTCACTCACTTTAGTGCAACGTTACTTTCAATATATACACTGTATCAGTGTTTTGCTATAGAGAATGTAAGTTATCTTTCTGTAAGTTATTTAGACATTTTATATTATTTATTTATCTCAATAAGATATTAAAGCATGCTAAACTGGAATGATTTTTTTCTCATAAGTGAGAAAAACGAAAGTTCAGATACTATTAAAGAATTCCTGATTTAATAAACGGAGACAAATTACCTAATATTTTTGAGCACCTATTATGTTAGGTATGTAAGAAATACCATATTAAAAGTGAAGTCTGAGCGAGCCTAATTCAATGCTTAACTTTTACAGTTAGAAACATTTTGAATATATTTATTCATTTGATCTCAAATTTGGGGAAAATAGTAAAGATGGGAGAGAAAAAAGGGAGAATTTTAAAATTTTACGTATCTAAGTGGTCTTGTATTATGTTTTAATTAAAAAATATTTTAAACAAGTCCATTCTGATGAGATGTAGAAATTCAACGTGCAGCTTTAGGACAAAGTGAATTTGAAACAAAGGAATTCTACTTGAAATGTGGCCAGTGTGACTGAGGAAGGAGTTTCTAAATTTTCATTTAATTGTAATTAATTTCACTGATTTAAATTTAAAAACTGATACTCGATTCAGTCATTGAAAACTTTTAAATATGCTTGTAACAACTTAGGTATCTGAATCTATTTTTTTTCAAATGTAAATTTTAAGATATCTATCTAGATTAAATATTTCTAATAAAAATTCAGCATTTGTGCCCAGGCGCGGTGGCTCATGCCTATAATCCCAGGACTTTGGGAGGCTGAGGTGGGCAGATCAGAAAGTCAAGAGATTGAGACCATCCTGGCCAACAAGGTGAAACCCCGCCTCTACTAAAAATACAAAAAAAAAAAAAAATTTAGCATTTGAATTGCATATACTGTAAGTGAAAAATATAAACCACATTTCAAATGTTTAGTACAAAGCCAAAAGAATGTAATATTTCTCATTAATAATTGCTATGTTTAGTACATGTTGAAATTGATATTTAGATATATTATGTCAAAATGTATTATTAAAATTAATTTTATTGGTTAAAAAAATAAAGGCTTTCTAATAGCATAGAAATCATAACTATGTATTCATCTATCTAAAAAAACTGAGATCATCAACTTTTCACATTATTAAAAATTGAAAAATATGTCAGTGTTTTCCATAGTGCAGTTCACATACCACTGGTGATAAATTAGGCAATGCAAAGATACAGGCTTTTTGTTGTTATGCATTATTTGAGCAATAGTGAAAATGAAACTGAGATATCTAATCTATGATTTCACAGATATTGATATTTAGGACTACCTTACATATTAATTACAGTGCTCATGTTCATAAATTTTTAGTAACTTTGACTCCACCCTTAAAATGGATTAGAAATATAAGTTGCAGAGTTTTCTAAAGCCTGGTTTTTGCTGTTTCTATCCTTCCGGTGTCATTTAACATGTTCCTCTGTCCAGCATATTTCCTGTAAGTTGTAGCTAGAATTAAGAACAGCACTATACAATAGAAATATGAGCCGCAAATATAATTTTAAATTTTATAATACACATTTTAAAAAAAGAACAATTAAAATTAATATTAATAATATAATTTTATTTAACCCAATATGTCAAAAACATGTATGTAGTTAATATAAAAAATTACTGAGATAGTTTATATCCTTTTCTCATATTAAGTTTTGCTATCTGGTGTATATTTTATATGTACAGAACATCTCACTGTGCCCTATCCACATTTCAAATGCTCAGTAGCCACATGGGACTAATACTGAACACAGTAGACCCAGGGACATCATTAGATTGAGGTTCAATTTTTGGCAAAAATATCCCATAGGTGGTGGTGTGTACCTCCATACAGAAGCACATGTCTGGTGGCTTTTTTGTGAGGTTGGCAGTCATTGATTACCATCGTCTACACCCAATAATTCACTAAAGGTTGCAAAATGGTGATACTGGAATTTTAAAATTCTTTCTTCATTTATTAGATGGAATACTTCTATCAAGAGAAACATCTCATCAACTACTTGGTTACGTGGAATCATATGCATAGGGAAGTTAGAACAAATGTTTGATCTCTTCCTTTTATTTGCTAGTTTTAAAAATAATGATTTTGGTTTCCTTGCATTTTCCAAGGATGATCAATAGTATTTTATTTTGACAATACGATTAGGAATTCATGACTTTTAATATTTGATGTGTTTCAGTTCGTTGCAGTTATTACATTTACTATTGTTCAAATTTTCCCATCTTTGGCCAGACAACCTCCTTTTAACTTAATAGCAGAGTTCTGATATCACCAAAGCAGTTTATGATATTCCAAGTCCATCTTGTACACTTCCTTCCACAGACCTGTAATCAGCTATTTCTTCAGGGAACCTTCGATTCCTTTTAGTGGAAAACGGTAGGTAGAGAACATTATCTGTGTGTGAAGGGTTGAGCACGTTCTAAGTCTTTTCAGAGAACAATGCTAGAAAACGCAGATTTAATAAAATAATTTTCGTCATGAATTCATGATGTTTCCTACTCAAATTCAAGTGGAGGATTGTTTTAGTCTCCTTTCCCCATGCCAAATTTCAAATTTTATTGACATGAATATAATTATTCATTTGCTGTATTCATAACACACACATGCAACAGTATCAAATAAATATAAGACTACCACCAGCAAAATGATTACAAAAATCAGCTTAAGACACTTTGCAGTTGTTTATGCCCTTGTGATAACATTCTGCTAACACAGTCAAATTACTGTTTTAAAGTCACTTGGAATAGTCCCTTTGGTGCTGTTCTGCCACCTACTGGATAGATGGGCTTAACTGTCTTATTTTACTTTTGATGTTTAGGAATCACTTTATTTTAAATTTAATTTTACTTTATTATACTGCAAAGATTTACATGACTCTAAAGCCAAATTTACAAAACAAGTCTAGTTTTTCTTCTTGTCTCCTCAATCTTATTTCCTTCCTCTACCTTTAAATATTTTATTTGCAAATGCTGTGATTTATATGTCCATTAGTTATTAAGGTATAATTACATAAAACTGATATATATTTGTATATTTTTTTATCTCCACTCTCCTCTATTAGATAATTGGTAGCATACTGTACAGTCTTTTCTCCATCTGAAAGAAACATATATGTTATTATTAAAAGTCTATATTTATATAGTAACCTGGAGTGTTGAATTTTGCTTTGTTAGGTAATCTGGAAATCTTTTTAAAAACTAAATTTAATTGGTAAATTTATTTTTAGGATCCAAATGCTTGGCATCACTTTTGTCACATTTGTTACATGTACTTCCATCCATACAAGCATGCAAACATATTCACATCTATATACCTGTGACTACCTCCGTCATTTTTGCATATGTTTCTACTCTTTTCCTGCGTGGTCTGTATCAAGGCTGCTCCCTGAGCTGTTTGCTACCAAGCTATGACAGCTTGTAAATAGAAAGTAACAACACAACAACAACAACAACCACAACAACAACCAAACACATTTAGAAACATTTAAAGTAATTTGATATTGCCACTAGAGTCAACCATATTTTGTATTTCACAAGTGTCACTTACAAATTATTGGGGGAAAAAAGTGGTCCTTCACTACAGAGTCTGAGAAGCACCTATCTACATTATTTGCTCATGTGCATGTGTTCTGTCTCTCTCCTATCTTTTCGTTTTGTGTTTTTTTGAGACAGGGTCTCAATCTGCCATCTAGGCTAAAGTGCAGCGGTGCCATCATAGCTCACTGCAACCTGAAACTTCTGGGCTCAAGGGATTGTCCTGCCTCAGCATCCCAAACAGCTGAGACTACAGGCACATGCTACTGTGCCTGGCTAATTCAAAAAAAATTTTTTTTGTAGGGAATAGGGTTCTCACTTTGCTGCCCAGGCTTGTCTTGAACTCATGAGCTCAAACAATCCTCTCACCTCAGCCCCTCAAAGGACTGGGATTATAAGTGTGGGCCACTGCACCCAGCCTCTTTTTGTATTTAGAAATGTTTGCACTATTTTGTTCTGAGTCCTTTTTTATTAACATCTTCATATAATCTATAATTATATTAATATCTCAAAATAATATCTTTAGTCCCATTTTTGCTTTTTTTTCCCTATCCTACTATGACTAAAATCGAAATTCGATAATAACCTCTTCTTTACATTCTCCCCTGTTCCCTGGCATCTGTTTTCAACAGATATGTTTTTATTCTCCATTGATATCCTTGAGGTAATCACAGAGCTTATTCTACTGTTTATATTGTCTTTCCAATTTATGCTCCCTCCTTCATTTTTTGACGGTTAATTGTATACAGAGCAAAGGGCCATTACATTTTATACTCTCTCCTTTATAAACTACAGGCACTATGAGTTATACAAAAAATGTATACTTAATGCTCACTGCCAGTCTATTGTTACTCTTTAGTCATATTGGTTTCCTGAGGCTTGGTCTCCATAAATTCCCCAGAAAAGGCTCAAGGAACATTACTTCCTGAATTCTTGGGTGTTTATTAAGAATTGTGACCATGGTATTTAAAGATCAATGTTGCTGGGTATAAAATCTTCAGCTCACATCTGCTTTCCTTAATGTTTCTTAAATATTTTACACCATTGCCTTCTGGCATGAAGCATTGCTGTCAAAAAGTTGGATGACAATCTGATTTTCTTTCTCTTACAAGGGATATTGACCTTTTAACTAGTGCCAAAGTGACTTTTTTCTTTTTTAAAGGTCAATAGTTTTATGAGACTATGTTTATATGTAGGCCATTCTGGGCCAATTTCACCAAGTATGTCCTTTCAAATGTTGGACAACTCTATTTTTATGTCAGAAAAGTAGTCTTTGAATTATAATTGATAATATTTGTTCTTTCGTTGCATTGATTTTCTTTTTTAGGAACTTCCATTATATGTTCCTTGGTTCTCCTATTCCTATTGTCTATGCCTTTTTCATATATATGTTTTAAATCTTTTTATTTTAAAGTTATTCATTCTTTACTTGTCTATTTTTCTTAAGAAACTTTCTGTGGTGTTCATTCACTATTTTGTTTCTTCTAGTCTAGCCTAAAGCTTTGAAATAAGTTTTTCCTCCAACTCTAATATTTTTCTATTTTTATAAATTCCTTTTCAAGTCTTTGTTTTTTCAAATTAGCTTCTTTTTGAGTTTTTAAAATTCTGGATTATGCTGTCCTTTCAAAGCGGCTATCTTTTTTTTCCAGTTTGATGTAAAATACTAGGTTAGATTTTTCTTCTGTTTTGTTTGCATATCTTTCTGGCATGCTTTTATTGTCTGCAGAGACATTACATTCCTCAATTCATTTTTCTTTATCATAAATTCAATGGCCATTTTTTCTTTATTGATGTTTAAGTGAGATGCGTTTTCTTGTGTTCTTAGAAGAGTGAACTAGGGCAGCTCCTAGCCCTAGAGATTTAGAGCTACCTTTTCTAATATTTCTGGATGTGTTACAAATATGTATCTTTTATCTGTTGGTTCTTTGCTCCTCCCTGCACTTGTATCTGCATTTTCTTTCTTTTGC
This sequence comes from Cacajao melanocephalus, assembly GCA_963573385.1. Classification (NCBI taxonomy): domain Eukaryota; kingdom Metazoa; phylum Chordata; class Mammalia; order Primates; family Pitheciidae; genus Cacajao; species Cacajao melanocephalus. The sequence continues at coordinate 68,415 of CAUYLG010043648.1, forward strand.
CTCCTTTTCTCTTATTGTCTTTCTCCTGCTCAATTTGGATTTTATTCCTGTAGTTTCTCCTCAGTGAGGGTTTTTGGCTGTTATGGGTCTCTTTAGGGTCCATGGGGCCCAGGCTGTCCAACACAACCTAGTTCACCCACAAGTTGGAGGCAGCAGCACTCTAGGTGTTTCAGCTGCCCTTCCCAGAGTGGCCCACCAAGCTTTGTGGAGAAACTGTTTTCGTTTCTCTGCTTCTTGGGGCCATCAGAAGGCCCTTCGTCCTCTTTTGATTTCCTCTGACACGTTGAAGACACCACGTAGGTCTTAATCTCACCAGTGGTTTATTCCAACCCACACGTATTTGGAGGTTTGTAGGGATGTGTTTTCCCACTGCTTTACTGGAGATGTGTGTCTGTGGGGTTTGCTCATGTTATCTTAGTTGCTGTGTTTCCATGGGGTGATTTGGGGAGGTGGAAAAATTATGCCACCTCGCCACCACTTTCCTAACTACTTTAAGCAAACAAACTTTTCGTCTACTTGTGTTGTACTTTGTTAGTAAGCATCTACCTGCCCGTCTGTGTTAACAGGTTTTCTGATGCAACTACACAGTTGACCTTTGAATAACACAGTTACTGCACAGGTCCACTTATAAGTGGATTTTCTTCTGCCTCTTACCCGCTGCCCCTACCCTTACACCGCAAGACCAGATCCATCTCTTCTTCCTTCTCAGCCTACTCAATGTGAGGATATGGATAAAGACCTTTATGATGATCCACTCCACTTCCACCTAATGAAATATTTTTTCTCTTCCTTATGATTTTATTAATAACATGTTTTTTCCTCTAGCTTACTTTATGGTAAGAATATAATGTAATATATGTTACATGTAACATACAACATATGTGTTCAATGACAATGTTATCGGTAAGGCTTCCAGTCAATAGTAGATTATTAGTAGTTAAGTTTCTGGAGAGTCAAAAATTAAACACAGAATTGTGACTCTGTGGGGTTGGTTCCCCTAATCCCCCACATTGTTTAATCAGCACGGTCATATTGATGTCCATGCATGTTAATACCTGAGCTCTCAATAGGAGAATATGTCCATAGTTCAGGGATCTACTGATGTCTTTCTATTCTGCCAGGTCTCTCTCTCTCTCTCCTTTTCCTAGTCTGTGAAGAGTCTCTGCATGTCTCTTTGTTGCCATTGTCTTGAGCATTCTGGATGGTGACACAAGGCCAATTGAACGTGGATTGTCCATCTGAAGTGCTCCTGTGTGATTACTAGACCACAGGGCAGTCACAAACATCTCTCCTTCCTTCCCTTCCCCAACAGGCTTTAAGCCCTGATTCTTCATCAGGGTAGTAGAGAATAAGGCTTAGAGAACCATGACCCCAGTGGGAACAAATTAAAATGATGGGGGAATATACTGGGAGGAAACGATAGTTTGATAACAGCTTCCCAGTTGGTTTACTAGACCTCCCCAGGGCTGTAGTTGGATTCTCTGCTCTTGGTAGAGAGGGAGAGGGTGCCATGGAATTGGCCAGGGATCCAGATCACCTGGGCATCCTCAGGCACACGACTGGGAAGTGATTGACTGAGATTTAAGGGATAGGAGAAAAGAGAGAAAAGAAGGCAGGAGCCCAAGGATGTAATTTCTTTTCGGACCCATCTTCTTTTTCAGGTGCTTAACGTCTTTTTTTTTTTTTTTTGAAAGGTAACAGATTTATCTCGAAGGTATATATAGTGATTCCTGCTTAATGTCCAGCTAAGAAATTCTTTCAACTCTAAACAGAAAACAAAATATTTCATTTTACAGGTAGAGATAGAAGGTATTGAATGGGAAAATTTGAAAGAGATGGCATTTGGGGTGAAAGTGTCTCCATCAAAGAAAAATTGATGACATCAGATCTGTGGCTGATTTAATAGAGGGAGAGAACACAGGAAGGCAGAGGGGCTGGGGAGGGGCTGTAAGACACAGGAGGAAAATTTCCCAGGGGAAGATGGGAGCGGCAAGTGGCTGCTGGAAATGGCCATAAACTGCTGATTTCCTAAGTGTATTTATCTTCATTTGTGCACAGGAAAACAAAGGCACTGTGTGGGTGTATTAACGGTCTATATGAATGCCAGGACAGGCATGGTCTCAGGATCTAAGGAAGGAAAATGGTCAGGTATTTGGCAAGGTGATTTGAAGGCAGACAAGTGTCAAAGAACTGATGATCTGACTTGAGTCCTGGTGTATGATGTAAGAGCATAGCAGATTATAATATTCAGCATAACTTCTGAGAAATCCACAGAAACTACAGTGTCCAGGGCATATTAGTAACTGAGGGTCATATAATTAAACAAATAATTCTTATAGATGGTTCATTTGTAAGTTAGTGGACATTTCCCTTATAAGCAAGAATGTTGTCATTTTGACTTCAGAGAAACAGACAACTTTATATTTCTGAAACACTTATGTTTTCTCTATTGTGGATGTTGTATCTTCCATTACTGATGAAGGATCATAGGAATTGAGGTAATGAAACACAGTTCTCCTCTCTATGGTATTAATATTTTTCCCAATGATTGTTTTTCTTTTCCCGTTTTCTAGATATGACAGAGCGCATGGTTTAAGTACCAAATAGCTAGGGGAACAGCTACCCCCAAGGTCCTCTGCTTTTCTCCTGCTCTCCCGGGAAGTCCCTTCTTCCCTGCTTCCCTTCCGAATTAACCTGTTCTTCACCTGGATGTTAACACTATTTGGCTCCTTTCCATAGCCAAGGTTAGTCTTCCATTTTTAGCCCTGAAATATACATGAATTAGACTACTAGAATATTCACTGATCAATAATGTGAAAAAACAAAAGAGAGAAACCTATGAGTCAGAAGCAGAAAAATAGTGAGTCATCATAAAGAGGGCATCTCTATTCTATTCATTTCAACTGCACAGTTTATAATAACCAGCATGTGAGAGTTTCAGCCTTCATGCAAATAATATATGTGAAGCCACACAGAAATTCAAGCTGTAGACAACAAGGCACATTTAAGAGGTTACAATGTCAGTGTTGAGCATTGATTCCTGATAAATTATTGTGCATTGACCTTTTCAGCTTGGGCATTTCCTTCCATATTATGATTCCATAAAAAAATCAGATGGGGCCCATAATTGCCTGAGAGGGAAAGATAAGTGTGTGTGTGTGTGTGTGTGTGTGTGTATGCACACGCGTGCGTGTTAGGTGGAATGTGCTGGATTCGGGAGGCATAGTGGGATGCTGGCATTTTACTTTGAAATTTAGATGTACATGCCCAATAACTTGAGCCTTTTATATTTTAATTTAGGATATCCAAGCTCCATTCTTCCCTGACTGCTTCCAACCATGACTTACTGTTCTTAGCGCCGTTGTCATTCAATCAGGAATTCTCTGGAGCAGTCCCTCTAGTGGCATTCAGTGGATACCAGAATAGATTTAGCCTGTTGGGAACATAATGCATGTTTTAGTCTCCTGGTCACATACAAATGAAATAGGAGGGGGTGACAAATACAGAAATTTAGGAGCCCTATGACTTAACATTAGACAGACTTCTCAGATGTTTGGATCTCTATTATTACATCTGATTACTTAAACCTAAAAAGTCTAAGACTGAATTCAGTTTTTTTCTCTAAATATTTTTCCTTCTAAAATTTCATTGTTGTGTTTTGGTGATACTCTATGCCCCAGCTGCGAAGTTTTCCAGATTTTTAAAATATATTTACTCAGTTCAATTATTTATTCGACAAGTATCTGTCCAGTTGGCATCTTGCGTGAGTCACATACTGGGCACTCTGGGATGGAGAGAGAGTCAGTGCCTGCCCTTGGGAGTTCACAATGCGGAGGGTCCCTTTCTGCATCCTCTCCCTCCTGTCTCTGCTGTCGAGTGCACCTATGTCTTTAGTTTCTTCCTTCCCATCCCCATTGCAGCTGCTCTGATAAGGGACCTTCTCCATCACACCTGGCCCACAGCAATCAAGTGCCCCATGGCCTCAGGGAGCCTAAAAGCTACAGCTTCAAAATCCAATTTCCCACTAACCTCTTCCAGCAGTTCTCAACCTTCGTTCTGCATCAAATGCATTGGTAATTTTTTTTTTTAATCTGTCTGTTTTTGACATGGATGCCCAGGAACCCTCCTGTAGAGGGCTTGGTTCATATGTAATCTTTAAATGGTGCCTTCCTTGGGCTTCCAAAAAGGAGACAATTGTTCATTCGTTTGTATGTTTAGTTCTTTGTACTTCACTTTTACTGATTAATTGGTATTCCTGTGCCACTCTGTCCCTTCCACTAGACCATGACAGCCCTGAGGCCAAGAAATGCTACCCTACTCAGCTTTCTGTAAGTATTAGTTCCTTTTATGCCATCTTTAATGCCTAATGATGGACAGTAAGTTCTTGCTACATCTTCATTTTATCAAGTATTCTTCACTTGCCATTTTGGTTACAGAGAAAATAGCAACCATGGGAGACTAGCAGAGCCCCTGCATTCTGTTTGTCTTCTAGGGCCAGGGCAGGGTTAAATTGTGTTTGAAAGAACAGAAAATGAGTTGTTCCAATTTTCTCTTCCAGAAAGTCCAAGAAGCACTTGAAATTCCAGCATTCTCTTCTCTCCACGGGAAGCACCATTTCCTTTCTCATCTCTTCATTCATATTCTCTTTTCCTTGTCCCCAAGAAAGCTACCACCTTATTCTCACCAACCAGTAGAAAGTTATTTGTTTCTTGATAAGAACAGAGGTAACTCTAAGAGTGCTACTCCAGCTGTGGAGCTTCACCTGGATGAATTTTTGCAGTTCCAGTTGGAGGAGTGGTAATTGTAGTTATCACAAGCAGCCTAACTCATCAAGCCTTTCGAGTTACGTGTCCCTGGAAAAATTAGTACTTCTGTTCCCTACTCCACCCCTGGGCTTTTTTTTTCTTTTTTTTGAGGCAGGGTCTTGCTCTGTTGCCCAGGCTGGAGTACAGTGGCACAATCATGGCTCACTGCATCCTTGACTCCCAGTGTTCAAGTGGTCCTCCTACCTTACCCTCTCAAAGAGCTGAAACTACAGGGACCTATCACCATGCCTGGCTAATTTTTTAAATTTTTCTGTAGATACAGGTTCTCACTCTGTTACCCAGCCTGATCTTGCACTCCTGACCTTGAGTCATCCTCCTGAAGTGCTGGGATGACAGGTGTGAGCCACTGCACCCAGATGCTTCATAGAACAACGCAGTGTTCTATGAAGTGCAATGTTTAGCTGAATAAGAAACATACAGTAATTGTATAGAAATAGGGCTGTGGTGAGGAGTGAATGGGATTGCACAGGTTAAAGCTGTCAATATAGCACCTGGTCCATGCTAAGCACTCAATACAAGAATAATCCCAGTAACACATATTATCTTCATCATAGTCAGATAGACATTCAAAAAGAGTCCCTGGGAATAATGATGGGCTTTGGGGGTGAGATGGAGCCTAGGGCAGAGGCACGGCTTCTTGCCCCTGGGGCAGCTCCACAGGGCGCTGACTGGAAGAGTTGAATGGTCAAGGACTCAAGAGTAGTTGAAGAGTGAATGACCCCAAAGGGAGCATTTGGGTTCCAATCCTCACGTTTCCCCTTGTGCTGTTTTGTTACTTCCTTAAAAATCATTTCATTGCTGGTCAGGTGCGGTGGCTCATGCCTGTAATCCCAGCACTTTGGGAGACTGAGGCGGGCGGATCGCCTGAGGTCAGGAGTTCAAGACCAGCCTGGCCAACAGGGTGAGGCCCTGTCCCTACCAAAAATTACAAAAATTAGCTGGGTGTCATGGCAGGCACCTGTAATCCCAGCTACTCAGGAAGCTGAGGCAGGAGAATCACTTGCACCTTGGAGGCGGAAGTTGTGGTGAGTCGATCGTGCTACTGCGCTCCAGCCTGAGTGACAGAGAAATACTCCATCTAAAAAAAAAAAAACCATTTCATTGCTGTGAGGCATCAGAATAAAACCCTAGTTTTCTCAAAAGGGAAAATGTGTGTGTGTATTGGTTTGCTATTCGGTCATGCCATGGTGACTTATCTCAAGGATTTATAAATACTGATTACACAAACCCTATGGATCCTAGTCAGCATTCACTCAGGAACTCAACCTGTCAATATTTTTAGGATGTCTTGAGTTTGCTTCCTATTATTTTGCATGTAAGAGTGGTTCCCCTTTTTGCTGCTGCTTTTTCTGTCAATGGCAAGCTAAAAATCCACATTTGGAAAATATGACTATTCATTTGCTGAATTATCACATTTTTAAAAACTGGAATCAGTCACTAACAAACCCTGCTGGGCTTTTTCCTCTGTCTGTACTCCCCACCCAATGGGATTTTTCCACTGAACTTTATACATACAGTAGCCCACCTCTTATCCATGAGAGATACATTCCAAGATCCCCAGTGGGTACCTGATGCCCCAAACAGAGCCAAACCCTGTAGGTAAACATGTAAACACACACACACACACACACACACACACACACACACACACACCAAGTAACAACAAAGTTATTATGTCCAGCTCGTCTGTAAGATAAATATCAACTTGTCATCTCTTTGTAAAATTGTACACCTAGTTATATTTTTTCATGTATACTTAAACAAAAAATACCTATTTTCACAAGGTATTTGTATGCCATTTAGTTACTATCTTTGAATCCAAGCAGGAAGACTTAGCAAAGGCTCTGTACAGAAAGCTGTCGTGTCTTGTATCAGGCTACAATTTATTTTTAAAGTCAAATTTCTCAAAGACGGGCACAGCAGTTGGATACAAATGGCTTCTGAAGATATATCACATCTGTCCAAAAATGAAAATCATTTTTCATGCCCAGAAATTTTGAACTTTCCCCTCTGTGAAAGTGTTTTACTCTCATGCAATGAAAGGCAGAAAAACCAAAACCAGAGATGGGGAAAAAATAACAGTTCCTTCCTATCCAATTACCATATGCTTTTGATTCAGGTCGTTCAGTGCTCATTATGTTGCTTTTTTGGATTCTTCCTTCCTTTTCTGACTTTTGAACCAATGTACACAATGGGAACTGGATTATTCAAAGGCAGAAGAAGAAATGCTGATGAAGCCTTGCTACAAGACGTGGGAAGGGAGTGTCAGCCACTGAGTCTCTTTAGACTCCACTTATGCTCGAGACTCCTCTTGATTTCTGACCCTGCCTGTGAATGAGTGACTGCGGATCATCAGGTCGCTGCTTTCCTGGCTGGCATCACTAATCTTGTATGAATAGCATTAACTACAGAAAGCATTCATTGAGATCCATGCTTCCTACTGTATTGCAGCTGATACTGGGACCACCAACACCACAGCAGCAGCAAACATTGCCTCGCTGTTACATATTTGTTTATTCAATCACTTCCTCATTCACTCAATCAGCAATATTGTTGAATGTGCCTGGTACTACTCTCCTAGATATTAGAGATAGAGAGGAGCAAGAAGGTGGGGTGATTTCCCTCAGTTAACTTACAGTCTCCTGGAGGACATATATTATAACATGCCCTTGGTGGGATAGGGTTCTCTTCCTCCTTTGTTCCTTTATTTCCTTCCTCTCCTCATTCCATTGCAAGTGGAAAATTTCAGGATAATAACACATGGAAGTTATGCCATGAGTGGAATTCATGTTCCCATGGTAGAGGTAGGTTTGTTTAGTAGTTATTTTAAGTTGAAGAATGACAGTGTCCACTACCCTCCCAGGAAGAGGAACCTTTAGGGAATAAGTATCCTCACTGGACCACAGGGAACAGCAGCAGGAGGGAGCTGGATCATGCATGGACAGGGAGGTAGAAGAGAAGAGAAGAACTCCAAGGGTTGGAAGGATTCTTAGACTCCCATATCTGGCTGACTTTCTAAAGACTGAAGATGTAAAAAGGGCAAGTACTGATCTGCACTACTTGCAAGATCATGCAAGTTCTGTTCTAGAACTTGAGCACTTCTGCGATCCACCAGGAGCACATTTGTCTTGTTTTCTTGTTAACAGACTCTACCTACCACAGGACATGATGCAGGGTTACACACCATCTCTCTAAATATCCCATTGGGATGAAAGTTTGTAAGCAGCTGATTCTTAATCTGATTTTACTTTGATTGCCACATAGTTTAGCGTAGTGCTTGCTTAAGAAGCTGACGAAGAAAAATCCAAGGAAAATCAGATTAAGAATCATCTGGGTGCGGTGGCTCATGCCTGTAATCTCAGCTCTTTAGGAGGCCAAGACGGGAGGATCGCTTGAGCCTGTGAGTTCGAGACCAGTCTGAACAACATGGCCAGACCATGTCTCTAAAAAAAAAATTAAAAAATTAGCCAGGTGTGGTGGCACAGGCCTGTGGTCCCAGCTACTTGGGAGGGTGAGATCGGGGGAACGCTTGAGCCTCAGAGGCCAAGGCTGCAGTGAGCCATGATCTTGTCACTGAACTCCAGCCTGAGTGACAGTGAGACTGTCTAAAAATAGACAAATAAAGTTTAAGAAGATAAAGAATCATTAGGGCACTTATGGTAGTTATCAGAAGTATCAGAAGGCAAACCATTCTACATTGGATTAGGTTTAGCTGTTGACAATACAAAACGCAAACTAACAGTGGCCTAAACATAGACAGGCAACCTTCAGGAAAAGCTGTCCAGAGCTGGGCAGTTAGGTGCTGGTATTTGGTTCTTTGCTATCCAGGGGCCTAGGTGCCTACTGTCTTTATGCTCTTCCCCTCTAGATCTAGCCTCCAAATTTAAGGTCACCTCATATTCCAAGACAGCTGCTGGAGTGCCAGCCTTCAAGCACAAGGCCAAAAGAAGAAGGAATGAAGCATTTGAGGCAAACAAAAGCACAGGAATCATACAATTGTGTGGAATGTATATATTTTTTGCTTCCAACTTTATTTATTAAATTTTCAATGCTATCTGTCCTTTCAGGGGTTGGACCTTAGCTCCTCCATTTTTCTTATAAGAATGGAGGTGGGGATGCTACTACTTCAAGATCCACACCTTTCTCCAATCCCTTTATTTTCATTAATGAATTAGCTTATTCATCAAGTGTCTACTGAGCACTTATTTATCATAGGCCCTCGGCTAGTCATCGGAACCACAAGGATGAAAAAAAAAAAATCCCTGCTGGCCCCACGCAGTGGCTTACACCTGTAATCCTAGCACTTTGGGAGGCCAAGGCGGGTGGATCACCTGAGGTCAGGAATTTGAGACAAGCCTGACCAACATGGTGAAACCCCATCTCTACCAAAAATACAAAAATTAGCCAGGCGTGGTGGCACATGCCTGTAATCCCAGCTACCTGGGAGGCTGAGGCAGGAGAATCGCTTGAACCCAGGAGGCGGAAGTTGCAGGGAGCTGAGATTATGCCATTACACTTCAGCTTGGGTGACAGAGTGAGACTCCGTTCCCCTCCCCCTCCAAAAAATCCCTGCCATCAGACACACTCTGTCTAGTTATAAAGAGGTTGTGAGCACAGTTACCCCACTTTTATAAGTGTCACCAGAGAGGAGAGGGCACAGGTGACAAAAGGCTCAAAGGGAGTGCAGCCAGGCTTTTCTGAAGTGTGAGAAGCCTTCCCAGAAGACTTGATGTAGGTAGAAGACTGTTCAGAAACTTTTGATTGTCAAGGGGATGTACGTATTTCAGATAGAGCAATAGTACCTACAGGGACAGCAATAAATGAAATAGCCAATAGTCTGGGATAGATGGAGTGTAGAATGTGGTGGTGAGAGGGTGCTGCTAACAGACCTCTGGGCTGGGCATGGTGGCTCATGCCTATAATCCCAGCACTTTGGGAGACTGAGCTGGGAGGATTGCTTGAGCTCAGGAGTTCGGGACCAGCCTGGTCAACATAGTGAGACCTTGTTTCTACCAAAAAATAAAAACAAAAAAATTAGCTGGACGTGATGATGCACACCTATAGTCCCAGCTACTAGGGAGCCTGAGGAAGGAAGTTCCTTTCAGCCTAGGGGGTCAAGCCTGCAGTGAGCCATGATCACACCACTGAACTCCAGCCTGGGAGAGTTCAGTGGTGTGATTATGATCCTGTCTCAAACAACAACAACAACAACAACAAAACAAATTAGAAAAAAGAAAACAAACAAAAACCCCAATCCTCTGACTTCTCAGAAAAAATAACAGCCATGAGCATAAGCACCCAAAATCATGATGCATCCCCAAATATGATGACATCTGTACCCACCTTTATTTCTTACTGTGGCATCTCAGCTCTTCACACCTGACAGAATAGTTGACTCTACAATATCCTTGGGCATCTCTCTCTCCCTTCCATCCCTCACCGTCTCAATTCAAGCCTGATCCCTTTCCACCTGGTGATTACCAAAGCCTCCTAATTGCTTCCAGCCTCAGCTCCATTCCCACCTCTCCTGGCCTCTTCAGTATCCTCCCCCCAGCCAAGGGCGTGAATGTTCTGAAATGCACATCTGCTTGTTATATCCCTGTCTACACAGAGCACACAATTTAGTGGATCCCCCTGGCCCCACGGCAAAGTTCAGACTCCTCAGAGCAACACTGATGGTTCTGACTGACACCTCCACCCACCTGCCAGCCCCCACTCTGCCACTTCCACACAAAGAATCCCCCAGCCACTGCAAAAACAACTGCCATCGTCTAACTGAACCACAGCCTCAGAACAGCACCTGGGAGAGTTTCAGGGGCCAGGCCTGGGCATGAGACAGATTCCTTTTCAATTCCACTGGCTATCCCAAGCTCCAAAGGGGCCTGGGAAATGCAGTCTGGCTGTAGCACAGGAGGAAGAGAAAGCTGGTCTTGCTGAGCATAGCCTGTCTGCAGTGGGTCCTTTTGAACTGGTCTGTGTATTTCACATTTGGCTTTTTCTTCTGATTCTATAAATTTTCTTTGACTATCTTGTTAACAGATTGCTCCTGTTCTTTTTTTTTTTTTTTTTTTTGAAACAGGTTCTCATTCTGTCACCCAGGCTGGTGTGCAGTGACACAATCATGGTTCACTGCAGTCTCCACTTCATGGGCTCAAGGGATCCTCCTGCCTCAGCCACTTGAGTAACTGGGACTACAGGCATGTACCACCATGGCCAGCTAATTAAAAATAATTTATTTTATAGAGATGGGGGTTTCATTATATTGCTCAGGCTGGTCTTGAACTCCCGAGCTCAAGTGATCCTCCTGCATCATCCTCCCAAAGTGCTGGAATTACAGTTGTGAGTCACCATGCCCGACCCTATTTACATTCTTATATTTTGATTGCAATAACCTCTCAATGTTCTGTGAAAACTAATTTAGTAATATTAACGTGTAGTTTCTAAAAGTTTTCTCATTTTAAAAAAATTCTGGCTGGCTGCCTTACAAGACCTCCTGAAAGAAGCACTAAACATAGAAAGGAACAACCAGTACGAGCCACTCCAAAAACATACCAAATGCCAAAGGGCATTGACACTATGAAGAAACTGCATCAACTAACAGGCAAAACAGCCAGCTAGCATCAAAATGGCAGGATCAAATTCACACATAACAATACTAACCCTAAATGTAAAT